>KL272792.1:32571-95402 GCA_000699545.1 Podiceps cristatus
CTCTCCTAAAGCATAAGATACCTTTCTGTTGATTTTAAATTCTTGGATTGGACTAGATCTCTGAGCCTTCTATAGCTTTAGTTCCTGTAGACTGCCCAAACCACAGTTTTTTGTTGCAAGTTGACAGCTCCTGTGTGGTGGGTTGGTGCAGTAGGGAGGGGAAATCTCTTTGCATTTGTGTAGGTGTGCCCATTTGGAGAAACTGAGCATTCTGAGCATGTAATTTGTACAGCTCAGACCTTGTGGAAAGCTTTCCCACTGAAACCCAAACTGGCTTTGTGAAGACACATGTACAGTTGACTCCTATCCAAATGGTGGTGGTGTATCTTCTTTTTGTCATGAATTTGATTTCTAATGGTATATCAAGAAATAGATCTGACTGTTAGTACTTTTAACTGATTGTCTGCTGAACATAGCCATTTAAGATTTTTTTAAAACATCTAACTCTTCTGATTTTTCTCAGGACTTGGAATAGCCTGAGGATAAAATTGTTGCCCTGGGTTACAGTAGGGACATTCCAGTGTTCTACCTGAGAGTTGATCTGAGCCTGGGTTCTCCATGAATTGCTATTCTTACATTTTGGAGTGGAAAGCTGTTATTTACTCTCTCTACCATACTTGATGGGAGGACACCTCACACAGAAGGGTAATTGCAAAGAAGTCCCTCATGATCTTGCACCAGAGCCTATTCTGGTAGAGGTCATTGAATCTAAGGAAGGATTTTCAGATCTTTCCTTTGTTTACAAAGCCTGGGATGCAGACAACACTGTACAGCCAAATCACAGCACATTAAAACTCACAGTCTGTATGATCATGCCATTGGAAACTCTTCTTTCCCAGTGTGGGAAGTAAATAATAGGAAAAAATACACTAGGTGAAAGTACTGGATACTGTACTATTACAATTCTAGGGAAAATCATAAGTCCTCCTAGAGGACCTGTATCTTTACCATATTGAGCTGAAGGAACAGAGTCGTTAAGTAGGCCTTGATTCTGTCAGACACATGAAAGTACATGTATCTTTCTCATTCTGCCCCTGTTAACAGAGAATCTGGCAACCAGACTATCCAGTCAGGGCTGCTTACTGCAGTGAGATTTCACCTTGTCCATACACACTTTGTAAGGGTAACCTTTTGAATCCCTGAAGTAAGTTCTTTGCCATTGCATCTTTCCATGTATCTTTACAATTTTCTTCCTGTTGTTACTTTTCTGATTTTTTTGGGGAGGTCCAGATCCCCATGATTCCTATGGGGTTTTTTAATTACCTTTTTTTTTTTTTCTAATCCATCTCATGTGGATGCATGTAGGCACTTTCTGATGCTGTAATTGACAGATGTTTGTTATCATCTTTCCTTCCTGGTCTTCTCACATCCATGACCAGAGAGAACTTTGTCACTGAGAGACCAGACCTCTGAGTAGATGTTATAACCTCTGCCTTACTGATTTCTGCATAAAAAGTTACTGGAAACTGTGTTATGGATTGGTCATGATAGAGCATGCTCTTCAGAATTCAGAGTATATTCTATAACTCCTTAGGCATTCCTCTGTCCATGCTCAAACATCTGCCTTAACACCTAAGACAAGATTTTTTTGAGATCTCTATGCCATGAGTCATTTGTTTAATCATTTTTATCCTGCACTGGAAATTTAACTTGGGTGAATGTTGATTTTATTTTTACTTGTTTGAAGTTAAACTGAGTACATGAGCTGCCAAGGGTTTGCTTGCCAGTAGGTAGTGTTGGGACATCTAGTATACGCATCAGCTTGTCTTCTGTTCTTTCTCTTTTCTCCTTGCGGTTCAGTATCTTTCTGCTAGCACAATATTGAGGTGCATGTGCCAGCAAGGGATAGAGTTTACTGTTTGAACAAAAGAATTCCTCAGTCATGAGTGTCTGTGGAAAGTCATCTAGAATAAATAATGAGCAGGTGGACTGAAATAAAAAAGAAAATTTGAACCTGAAGAATTCAACTTTGTATCAGCTTTATTTTATCTACTGGAACTATTTCACATATTTAGCATTACAATAGGAATATATATGTTTGGCTGCTGGTGTTAGAATATTTGGCAATGATATGATAAATATTTTTCCTATTCCTCTTCCTACACCATAACTCATAAATCTGTGACACAGTTTTCATTATCATTATATTCAGAGTATAGAGGAAAATTTGTAACCTATTTAATACATACATGCTGTGTTCTGTCAAATGTCTTCAAGTAATTAAATGTTGCCCCATTCCCTTGTTCTTTAAATCCTCCCCACCATCAGACGTGTGGATTGTTCTCCTTGCACTATAATACAGGAATACTCGGAAGGAAAAGTAATCATGCAGTCATTAAACTTTCCCCTTTAAACTGAAATGAACAGATCAGCTTATAACATTTTTGAAAAGGTGCCCATGAGTAACATTGTTAAAAATACTTTTGGCAGTTATCTTCTTTATGCTTTTTTCAATAGGTTCTTTTAAAAAAAATTACAAAATGACTTTGTTTACAGATAGCAGATCAGATGTTCTTTCATAGTGATTATCGGCCCCTTATCCGTGATGCCAACAACTTTGTCCTGGATGAACAGACACAGCAGGCTCCACACCTTATGCCTCCCCCATTTTTGGTTGATGTGGATGGCAACCCTCATCCTGCAAGGTATCAAAGACTAGTTCCTGGTCGTGAGAACTGCAGGGAGGAACAGCTTATTCCTCAGATGGGAGTGACATCTTCAGGTATGAAAAATTTCACTTCAGTACACAGTAGCCTCTCTAGTTACCTTCAGGTGTTGTACACTTTCCCTTTGTCCTTTTTCTTCGTTTCTGGGTGCAGTAGTTCACGTAGTGTGGAGGAAATTGCAATGTCCTTGGCACTGATTGCTTGTGACAGTTTCACTTAGAATATTGTCATTGATCATGTCAGTACTGGTTGATGCTACAGTGCCAGTTAGCTTGGAGCTCATTTTATTATTGAAACAGTGTATGATGCTGAGTGAGCTTTCAGTTGATCCCTGGGGTAAGATTTCCCGTTTCAGAAAACCTAGAAAATGGGCTGATCTTCCACAGATCAGTTGGAACAGGTGACACCTACAAGAAGAGAAAACTGATAGCACACCTGAAACATGCAAAGTCCTCTTCCACTTTAGATGAAGGCAGTCATTCAGCTTGAACTTTGTTTTGGTTAGAGAACTGTAAAAACTTGAGGATACAGAATCTAGGAAGTTGCTGAAAGTTGTATTCTTCATGCACACAACATGGGAGGAATGTGCATCTTTTGGTCCAGTGACTGGCTGTTGGAAACTGTCCAAATGCGGCCCACATGAGTGGGGATGTGAAAATGATGCCTACTTGTTACATGTCACTAGTTCAGTATTAGTATGAATGAGCAAACAGTGACTGGTAAAAGTAGCTTTAAATGTTTTCAACATAAGGATTGTGAAGTATTTGGATATTCTTCAAAATACGGGAAAACTGACTGTGCAGGTAAATAGTAGCTTACACGTACACCATACTTAAGCCTGTGGTGTGTCAGACATTCCAGGAAGGTTAACTGACAGTGTTGTTTCAAAAAAGCTCTTTGTCTTTGTTGATAGACCAAGGTTTATAAGCCACTGAATACTTCAATAATAATTTTTAAGGAGCATTTCTGTATTTCTTCCAAAATTATAGGAAGAAATGCTACCTAAGAAGCATCTGTAAGAACGAAAAAATCCTTTCTGGTCAATGTATGCCATGTTTTATCTCAGATTTTTTAGCCTAGTGGCTTTGAAGCTGAATTCAATTTCGAAGGAAGGATGCAATTTTGCTTTGTTACATTTACAGCATGGAGACATGATTTTTTGAAATTCTCTAAATTTGAAAATGTCCTAGGCATATTTTTCATTTTAATATCTTGAAACAAGTCAGACTCTGCACGCAGACCCAACAATATTAAATTTAATGATTAGGCTGCATGACACATGAATGCCTATAGGAAGATGATGTCCATAGGTTTTTGTTTAATAGCAGGAAGCCATCAACCAGGCTGACAGAGACAGAAAACATTTTTCTACCTCTTTATGGTTTAGCAACAATATATGCAGTATTATGCAGAGCTAAACAGTGTTCATGTATTTTATATGTTCCCTTCCACTAAAGAAGCTCCTTGCTTTCTGAAGTTTTATTGTGGGATTTGATGGATCTCCCTCAGAGCACTGACAGTTTTTCTTGTCATTTTTTCTGCAGGGGCTTAAAAGAGTAGGGAGAATTCAGATAGTCATGCTTGATCTGCCGCTTAGATGTATGTGAACCTCATTTAAACCATTTTTTTTGTAAAAATAAAATATATACCAGTGTCTTTACTTTTTTTTTAAATGCTGTTACTTGTGAAGGCAAAAATTTCACAAGCTATATACATAAAAAACATTCATTTTGTTTAGGTAGCAGTTTCCTTATTTAAGATCGTTCTTGGGTTATTAGTAGTGTTTCCCATTGTTCTCACTAGACAGTATGTCTGCTCATAAGATCACCAAATAAATCTGACTGTCTCACTGTGTGAGTCAGAAGACATCCAGCTGTGGTTACACCAGAGCTCATTTCATGGTTCCAGGCTTCTGCTGCTTTGGGGAAGTCAACTACAATAACCTTGAAACCCTGAGAGCACCATCTTAAACACTTACGTTCTTTCTGCATGCCATCATCTATTAAGAGATGATTGCTTCTATCTAGCCACATAATCAAAGATCTTCATTTCATAGCACAAATTATGCAGTATCTTCTATTTGATCTTGCAAAGTGCAGTTAATACAATTATTATCTCCTTGAAATCTTGCTGGAAAAATAATTTTTGTAGTTTTTCTTTTGAACATTGTCATCCCTCAATACAAAGTTTTGCAAGTTCTGCTTCGCTTGACCAGAGCTTCCCACCACTCTATTCCATGTGGAGGTATCTTGACTTCCTTTTCGAATCAGTACTGTTACCCTTGCCTCTTTCTCCATACCTCTTAATTTTTTTGTGATCATTATGAAAAGGGTTTTATGTTGTTTATGCTTATATGGTGTACTTTTTGCTTGCTGCACAGAAACAGCATTATCACCTTGTAAATCACTTCTGTGAGAACTACTTCCTGTCTTTTATGCAAGAGACTTACCCAAGAGGAGGTTTCCTGGATGGTTTACATACCAATGAAAATCAGCATTACTTAACCTGTGTCATCATTACATCTATGTGGAGCTCAGTCAAGTGTTGCTACTACTTGCTACTCTCCAGGATAGATAATTCTTTTCTAATTCAGTTATACCTCCTTGATGTAGGTTTTTTCCTTGGAGCTTTTACTGAAGTGTTTTATAATGCATTTGGGGCAGGCTAAGCACGCATTGGAATAATTTACATTGACTGAGCTAACAAACAGCAGTTGTATTAAGCTTCTCTGACTTGCTGGCACCTGATCAAATCCATACTTTTATTAGGAGTGGCATATGATCATCTTGACCCTGCTCCAGAAAATACAATGCTCTCAATATTAAGCAAAAAAGTTGTCCTGTTTAAAAAACAGCTGTTACAAAAATATACTTAGCCCATACTTATACATTTGATTATATATGGTGCTTGTAAGTTTCAATACTAAAACTTAGGTGAGCTGTTTGTTACATTTGGTTCTTCAAATCAAGGTTTGTGTGGTGTTCTCTGCTATATTTCACTTCACAGGATTGAATCAAGTTCTCAGTCAACAAGCAAATCAAGAAGTTAGTCCCTTGGATAGCATGATTCAAAGACTTCAGCAAGAGCAGGACCAGAGACGTTCTGGGGAGGCGGGAACCAGTAGTACCAGCCGGATAAGCAGAGGTAGATTACTGAGGGATGGGTGTTGTGGTTTTTCCGTTCAAACAGCTCAGAGTCAGAAAATGTAGATCACATAATTGTGCCTGATTTGTGCAACTTGCTGAACTGCTAGAAAGGAGGTGTGGAGTCATAGAAAATAATACAGCTGTCCCATCTTTTTTTTACCTTTCTACAAAATCTCACGAATCTTAACATTACAAATTTATCTTTGTTAAAGTTATTGTCTGCTCACTCGGGGAACTTGCAGCAACTATGTTCCCATAGAGCTAACTACCCTACTGTTTACAATCTGGATTTGGACATTGATTTAAATCCAAATAATCTCAAATAAGGAAATAGGAGGGAGAAAAGAGGAAGGAGCTGCTTGTTTCTTAGTACAGCTGTTCTGTGTTTCAGTATCTTGCACTAGATTACATGGTAGTTTTCAACACTTAAAAAAATCATGGTTGGCAATCCACCTGAGTAAGCAAGAACAGCTCCTGTGTGGAAGCATGTTGAAAATGTTGAAATTTTGCTACAGTATAGTTGTTTGAAGGATCTTGCATGTGTGTGTGGTTTTGGTTGGGGTTTTTTGTGATTTTGGTTGGGTGTTTTATTTGTGTGTTGTGGTTTGTTTTTTGGGTTTTTTTTTTTTTCTGTTTTTTTTTTTTTTTTTCTTTTGGTTATTTCAATTTCTTGTCTAAATTTTACAGCTTGGATTCCTGGTAATTTCCAGTGTTGTGGCTTATTTTTTTTTAAGGTAGAAAACTATTAAAGGAATACACTGATTCAGTGACATAGCTAACTGTTTTATAATATGGATGTAGAGCACAGTAGCGATAGTCAGCTTTGCATAAACTTTTACAAAGGCATTTTTGAAGAAATGCAAACCAATGAAACACTTGTATCAACAGTCTTAAGTGATTTGCTCCTTTTCAATGTGGATTTTTAAACAGGGTACAACAGCCCAGTAGCTGTTTTAAGTGTGTGTGTTGTGGTGACTGTAGAAATTGCTGAAATCGTTACATTGAGTTAATAATTGATTTCTTTTGAAGTAATAGATTAAGTTAAATTCTTTTTTTTCCTTTCATTTTGAGTTCTGTTTTCTTTAAAAAACTTCCCTTCGAATTTCAGATCAGGTACAATTATCACTTTTTGACTTTTTAGGATCTGTAAGTTCTACCTCAGAAGTACATTCACCACCAAATATCGGATTAAGACGTAGTGGACAAATTGAAGGTGTGCGTCAGATGCATAGCAACGCACCGAGAAGTGAAATAGCCACTGAGCGGGACCTTGTGGCTTGGAGTCGAAGGGTTGTAGTGCCTGAATTGTCTTCTGGTGTGGCCAGGTAAACTTAGGCCAAGTTTGCAGTGGATTTTAGTTTGGTGAACTTAATTAAATTGAACAGTTTTGTAGTTCACATTTGTCATAGAACTATTTGTGTGGTATTTTTCTGTTCTGTGGTCTCATATTTCTTATAAAATCAATTTCAATTTGAAATCAGTTTTTTCTGTATCACTTGAAAAAAAATCTTGGAATGATAGAAGTATTGTGTATAAAAATTGACCATTTAACAAATGACAGAGTAATTTAACTTGTATGCACAATGGGATCTAGCTGCCTCGATATTTTCTGTCTTGTAACGAAAAATTACAGTATGTTGTACCTCAGTTTGTTCCTGCCATTATGCAGCATTTTACAGCTGGGACACTGGCCTAACCCATTAGGTGCTTGAGGTAAACTTCGATTTCCAAACTGGAAATTTGTCGTTCAGTAATTAACTCTTGTGGTGAATACTTAATAAGTAAAAAAATCCTACTAGCCATATTCAAACATAAACTGCTTCTAGCTTTTTGGAGTAAGATTGAAATCTTACTTTGTTCAGAAAGGGTAATTTTGAAGCCGTGTTCTGACTGTATAGAGTACAACTACTGTTCAAAGAATGTTACGAATGTTGAACATTTATTCCTCGATTTGGAATGGATCCTTTCAGTTATGATATTTTGCTTTAAAGTTAACATCTGAATTTTCTTCTTTCAGTCGACAGGAAGAATGGAGAACAGCAAAGGGAGAAGAAGAAGTAAGAGTTTATCGATCAGAAGAGAAAAGAAAACATGTAACGAGTCACATTCAGAGAGAAAACAAAACACCTACTTTCTCTAAGGTAAAGAGTCATTTGTACCTTATTGCAATAAGAAGCAGAAAATTTCACTCAACATGTTAGGTCACATAAATTTACATTCCTCTACTCAGTTTTAAATTTAAAAACCAGGACTATGGGAATTTGTTTACCTCCCCAGAATGGGGAAGGGTGTCTCTATTGATGTTTCACTATGTTCTGAATAAACAACGGGGATTGCTTTTTAGAACGCCCTAAGTGAGAAGCCCTGCAAAACTGGTATTAGGGACGTGATTTGCTGTACAGCAGTCTGTCATTATTAATCAATACTGCTACTGTTGTCTACTGTCTGACATACTGTTCTTTGGAAAGGTTTGATTAAAACTTAAGTTATAGTTCTTAACACATTTAAATGCATCTCCAAGTATAGAATTGGGTGTTTTCTCTCAAGGTACACTAATAATCATACTGCAATTTTGTATGGGATATTTCTAAGTCATGCTTTTTGCTAGAGCTGGACTGCATTCTTCAGAAAAGAGGAAAACAGGATATATGAAATAGAAGTAAATGGGTTGTATTAAAAATGAAATTAATCATAACTGACCTGATGTTTTTATATACCTCGCAAAAAAATTCAATCTTATGCCTTTATGCTGGTAAGAAAATGTGAAGGACGTATTTTATATTTACAAAAATAATGCATTTCTTGTTTGTTAGAAATTAGTTTTATTTATGCATCTCGTGCTTATCTGTAATAAAGGAAGTAAATTTTAAACAACTGTAAAGAATAACCTATGCTTTGGGTTTTGTAGTATGCTTATTCTCGATAGGACTCTTTCACACTTAATCAAAAGCTTAGTAAAATATGGGCCTTCAAAAACGCTGGCAAATTGTCCATTGAAAAGTAAAATTAACTTACAGCATTCAAGGTGGAAAAACGGAGAAATGAAATATTAAGAAAAAGTATACAAAAGACTGTGCAGCTCTTAAGTTCATCAGAGTACCATACTTAATACCTGTGCTGTTTATTATTCACTTTCTTGGGGAGGGACTGAGATTGAAAACAATCTGAAAATAAGTAGATTTCAGATCCTTAGTAGTGCTTCTGTTTTTTTTTTTTTTTTTTTTTTTAATAACGATGAATTAATGTTGTAGGCAGTAGAAAGAGTAAATTTGAGATGAGCAAGTTTCTACTTGATAACTAAATTTGAGTGTTCAGTTTTGCTTCTTTTTTTGTACTCAACCAAAGTAAAGCTTTTGAAAGAAGTGAGATGAACACTCCCACACCCCCAAACAATCCCTTAATAATTTTCAGTTTATTAAATATCTTACATTTTTCTTCTGTTTCTTTCTTGTATTAAAATTGTGCTGATTGCTATCGTAAGAAATGGTACTGATATGCTAATTTCAGTGCTGCAGTCACCAACATTGTGTGCTTGTCCCAAGGTAAAGCAAACAAATATTTTTTCAGTGAATCTCCAGTTTTTGTACATAGAGGAAGAAGCTCTTTGCCAGTTAGAGTTTTGGAGGTCGCTATGGCAGGGTTCATTAATGAAATACCGGGACATAAGAAATCATAGTAACTCCTAGGCAGGGCAGATCCTGCTTAATAAACCTGATCTCCTTCTATGACAAGGTGACCTGCTTGCTGGATGAGGGAAAGGCTGTGCATGTTATTTACCTGGACTTCAGTAAAGCCTTCAATACTGTTCCCCACAGCATTCTCGTGAAAAAACTGGTTGCCCTTGGCTTGGACGGGTGTACACTGTCCCAGATCAAACACTGGCTGGATGTCCGGGCCCAGAGAGTGGTGGTGAACGGAGTCAAATCCATTTGGCGGCTGGTCACAAGTGGAGTGCCCCAGGGCTCAGTGTTGGGGCCACTACCGTTTAACATCTTTATCGATGATCTGGATGAGGGGATCGAATGCACCCTCAGTAAATTTGCAGACGACACCAAGTTAGCTGGGAGTGTTGATCGGCTTGAGGGTAGGAGGGGTCCACAGAGGGACCTGGACAGGCTGGATCAATGTATCAGCTTCAACAAGGCCAAGTGCAGAGTCCCGCACTTGGGTCACAGCACCCCCCCGCAAGGCTACAGGTTTGGGGAGGAGTGGCCGTAAAGCTGCCAGGCAGAAAAGGACCTGGGGGGGTTGGTCGACAGCCAGCTGAACATGAGCCAGCAGTGTGCCCAGGTGGCCAAGAAGGCCAATGGCTTCCTGGCCTGCATAAGGAATAGTGTGGCCAGCAGGACTAGAGGAGTGATTGTCCCACTGCACTTGGCACTGGTGAGGCCGTACTTTGAGTACTGTGTTCAGTTTTGGGCACTGCAGCGTAGGAAAGACATTGAGATGCCAGAGAGGGCAACGAGTCTGGTGAAGGGTCTTGAGAGCAAGTCTTACAGGGAGTGGCTGAGGGAGCTGGGGTTGTTTAGCCTGGAGAAGAGGAGGCTGAGGGGAGACCTTCTTGCTTTCTACAGGGAGAGGAGGGTGTAGAGGGGCGAGGTGGCTGTTCGTCTCTTCTCCCAAGTAACAGGCAAGGACAAAAGGAAATGGCCTCAAGTTATGACAGGAGGGGTTTAGATTGGATATTAGGAATCATTTCCTGAAAGGCCTGTCAGGCACTCGAACAGGCTGCCCAGGGAGGTGTTTGAGTCCCCATCCCTGGAGGTATTTAAAAGACGGGTAGATGAGGTGCTTAGGGACATGGGTTGTTGGTGGTTAAGCACGATTGGACTCAATGATCTTAAAGGTACTTTCCAACCAAGAGATTCTATGATTCTGTTGTTCCCAAGAGAAAAATAGAAAGTGGACCTCACGAATTCAGATTTTAATAGTTATTTCTTGTCTGAGGGGATACATTTTGGTGCTGAATTATAGACTTTCTTTTACTTTAATTGAATAATTGCCCTGCTCAAGGGTTTCTTCCCCCCCCCCCCAATGCAGCCTAGTCAAAACATCCTCCCTGATAGTGTGAATTCCTACCCTTACATTTCTAATTGGGTGATAGTTTCCCTGAAATATCACTAGGACATAAAAATAGCAGAGTAGGCTAGTTGGTGTCGGAGTGATCAGCGGGAGACAAGCACCATCCGTTGATGATCAGCAAGCCTCGTTTATTGATACTCAATACACGCCTTATATATTATTCATTAATTAGCTCATACATATTGCAAAAGCATAGCTCATCATTGGTTAATAGTTAAACGTCAACTCCTCCCATGCTTATCTTTTGTGTTAGCCTTGGGATTAGCAGTTCCCTAATTCTCACATTCTTGTTTCTCTTACCCATCCTGTTATTGTACAACAGCTGTGCTCAAGGTCGCTCTGGCCTGCTACACTTTAACTAGCTTAATTCTATCATGTCCTTTCTCTGCCAGCCACCCTGTGGCAAGGCTCTCCACAAGTTGGTCCAGTATTTTGATTTCAGCAAGTACTTTTACTACATCTTTGAAACAATGAAACTTAGGATTTTCAAAATCATCCATATTTTCTCGGAGGAGAAATGTTTTAGTCTCCAAACTTTAAAGTTAGTACTGGATCCTTTTGAACCCTATATTTTTCTTGTGGATATTTATGCCCTTAAAATCCTTCAGAGTAAAAGCTAGCTTAGGAGAACCTTTCTTCAGTTTCATACGTTGACCCAGAGAAGAATGTACCCTTCATGTATCTCAGTCCCTGGGGGGTCTGTGATCTGGATTCTGATGCTCAGAATGTGAGGGGGCGAGAACTTGGTAAATCCTTTAGTCATTTGCCACCTTCATTCTGAGGAAATACAGCAAAAAGCAGACAGTCATTGTCATACTTGAGTGTGTCAGTAAATTTTCTATGTAGAAATTATTGCTGAATTCAATAACACTTTCAGAACATTTAAATAAATCCTTCTTAAACCCTACAGGATACTTTTTTATGGCATCTTGGGACAAAAACTCATATTTTTCCATGGTTTATTCTTTGTTAAATGTGTCTCTCTTTGGATGGCTGGGGTTGCTGAGAAGTACTCTTAACTCAAATCCCTTGAGATAAATCTCAGAGGGATTAAAAAATGAGTAGGTATCAAATGGTCTTTTTAATAAGCAAATTTGCAAGAAGGAAAGGGTGCTTGATTCCAAGTGGTTGAGTCTTCCAATTAACCTGCTCAGATTTTAGTGATTTTCATTGTTACTTATGGTTAGCATGAGCAACTCTCTTGCTCAGTAGTGTCTGAACAGTAGGAATGGCGAATTGGAATTTTCATCTTCTGTAGTGTTCGTAATAAAATCAAATAAACACCTGTGAAGAGGAGCAAGACTGCACTCAAAACTGTTTTAGAGGGTTTTTTAAAAATAGAAATTAGTAAGTAATTATACCAGGTTTTCTGTTGCTGTTCTTTACATTGACTGTACCTCTTTAAATACAAACTGTTAGGTTGAAGATAGAACAGGAAAGTACTGTGTAAATCTTCCTTTATCCTTGACTGCATGCAGTAGGTTTTGATACTGATATCTTGTAATTTTTATTTCAGCAGTGTTGAGAGACTACAGTCCTTTTGTGTTGCATAGAAAATTCTTAAGGATTTAATGAGATTTATGATCTAGAGGAGATGGGGAACACCTCAAACAAAATACAGGGAAAGACATTATCTTCTAGTAATCTATAGACCTAGATAATTACAGTGTCAAGAATTCTAGAAAGTGAGTCATTCTACAGTACTGTCAGCTGGTCTGGGAACAGAGTAAACAGGGCTTGTATTATAGAATCATAGAATGGTTTGGCTTGGAAGGGACCTTACAGATCATCTAGTTCCAACCCCACTGCCATGGGCAGGGACACCTTCCAGTAGATTAGATTGATCAAAGCCCCATCTGACCTGGCCTTGAACGCTGCCAGGGATGGAACATCCACAGCTTCTCTGGGCAAGCTTGTTCCAGTGCCTCACCACCCCCAGAGTGAAGAATGTCTTCCTTGTATCTCATATAATCTACCCTCTTTCAGTTTAAAGCCATTACTCCTTGTCCTATCACTACCTACCCTTGTCTGAAGTCCCTCCCTGGCTTTCTTGTAGGCCCCCTTGAGGTACTGGAAGGCTGCTAGAAGGTCTCCCCAGAGCCGCCTTGTCTCTAGGCTGAACAACCCCAACTCTCTCAGCCTGTCTTCACAGGAAAGGTCCTCCGGCCCTCGGATCATCTTCATGGCCTTCCTCTGGACTCCCTCCAATAGGTCCATGTCTGTCTTGTGTTGCAGGCCCCAGAGCTGGATGCAGCACTCCAGGTGGGATCTCACCAGAGCAGAGTAGAGGGGGAGAATCACCTCCCTCGACCTGCTGGCCATGCTGCTTTGGATGCAGCCCAGGATATGGTTGGCCTTCTGGGCTGCGAGTGCACATTGCCAGCTCAAGTTGGGCTTTTCATCCACCAGCACTCCCAAGTCCTTCTCAGCAGGCTTGCTCTCAATCTGTTCTTCACCTGGCCTGTATTTGTGCTTGGGATTGCCCTGACTCATGTGCAGGACCTTGCACTTGGCCTTGTTTGAACTTCATGAGGTTTTCACGGACCCACCTCTCAAGTCTGTCCAGGTCCCTCTGGATGGCATCCCTTCCCTCCAGCATGTTCGCTGCAACTCACAGCTTGGTGTTGTTAGCAAACTTGCTGAGGGTGCACTCTATTCCACTGTCCATGTTTCCAACAAAGATATCAAACAGTGCTGGTCTCAAAACTGACCCCTGAGGAATGCCACTCATCATTGGACTCTTGGGAGTGTGACCATCCAGCCAGTTCCTTTTCCTGTCTTCCTCGCAGGCTACCTGTCTTTGCTTCTACTCTCTGTAGGTTTCTTTGTGTGTTTGAGTTTGTCCAGAAGCTCCTTGTCCACCCATGGAGGCCTCCTGGTATTTTGGCCTGACTTCATCTTCATTGGGATGCATCCCTCCTGAACTTGGAGGAGGTGATCCTTGAATATTAGCCAGCTTTCTTCGGCCCCTCTTCCCTCTAGGGCTTTACCCCATGGTGCTCTACCAAGGAGATCCCTGAAGAGGCTCAAGTCTGCTCTCCTGAAGGCCAGGGCCATGAGCTTTCTGTGCCTCTCCTCGCTGCCTGAAGGATCTTGAATTCCACCATTTCATGGTCACTGCAGCCAAGGCTGCCCTTGAGCTTCACATTCTCCACCAGCCCCTCCTTGTTGGTGAGAACAAGGTCCAGCACAGCACCTCTCCTCGTGGGCTCCTCTATGGCTTGTGTGGAGAAGGAAGTTACCATCACATTCTGGGAACCTCCTGGATTGCTTATGCCCTGCTGTGTTGTCCCTCCAACAGACACTGGGGTGGTCGAAGTCCCCCACAAGGACCAGGGCTTGTGAACATGAGGCTGCTCCTGTCTACCTATAGAGGGCCTCATCTGCTCAGTCTTCCTGGTCGGGTGGCCTGTAGCAGACCCCCCCCTATAATGTCACCTGTCCCTGCCCTCCCTTTAGTCCTGACCCATAAGCTCTCTGTGTGCTCCTCATCCATCCCCAGGCAGAGCTCCAGGCACTCCAGCTGGTCATTGACATAGAGGGTGTCACAGAAGCAATGTATCAAAACATTGTCATTGTATGCAAATTCACTCGTGTTCATGCCAATAGGAAATACTAATTTTTATATGATTTTTCCATTCTGTTTCCATTCCATATAATACTGATAATTTTTTTTCTGTTCCCCTCTAATGGAAAGGATTCAAAAATATAGAAGGAAAATGAAAAGTAGAGCAGGAACAAATGTTAGCATTTTGGATTACAACCTAAAGTGCAGCTTTGTAAGGAGGAACATAGACCAGCTGCAAGTACTTTTTGAGGAAATTCCAAAGTTCTGTTACTAATTTTTGTTCCAGGGTCAATATAGGGTGTGTTAAAAGTAGTACAGAATTGTAGCTCACTCTGTCTTCTTTAAGGGTACCTGCAGCTTAGATGGAAGTCCTGTAAGCATTCTGATACTTACAGTTAGAAAACCCAAATTGCTTTGACACAGGTCATACCGAGAAGTGTTTGCATGTGATTACGTAAGGGACCGATCAGTTGTGTGGGAGAACCTAAAAGCTTGAGTATTTTGACCTGAATAGAATTTAGTATCCCTGATCTGCATGTTGAGTGAAGAACTCAGTTTGAATTTCAAAGGTATAGAGTTTTCTCCAAACAAAAGCACTTTAAAATCCAAACAAATAAACAAAACTTTAATGAAAGAGGATAGAATGTGGCATTAGATTTTTTGCATTTTCAAAGTGGAACTGTATTTCAAATTACTTTTTTCTTCAGGAACATGCCAAAGATGAGAAGTGACATAAATAACATGCTTAGGTAAATGTTTCCAGTAAAAGTAATTAAGAGTATTAGTTTATTAAACTACTGGGATTACAGAGCATTTTAATAAATATAAAAGAGCTGTGAAATTTCTGTATGCTAGAGGGTTGATCTGGTATGTGTCCTAGTTTTTAAAAAAAAAAGACAAAAAGGGAAATATTTCTCATTACCATTAGGTGCCAATTATAAGCAGAAATTTCAAGGAATCAAGGTTGGAGGTCTTTCTGGGTGGACAAAAGTGAGCATAGGCCTCTGTTGTGACGGGTTGAAATGGCCGTATTAGAAACAAACAGAAATCAATGAAGAGAAATACATGTGTCGTCTTGCTGAAAGTAGCTTAGTTATGTTCCTCAGAAGTAGTAATTTTTCTACTTACCTGGAAGTAGTGTTTAAATAACATGTAAATCAACAAGATGTTAAGAGGAAAATAACCTAAAACCTGAGAGACTGGTGCCTAGTGTCTGTTATCTTCACTACTTCTGGAACAGTCCTCACTCATTTCTTACATGCATGTGATGTGGTAACAGTGAAAAACAATTAATTACATTGATCCAGACTTGAGGAGAATGTGGAAGGATGATTTTTTAGCCAAAGAGAAGGTGACAGGGCAAGAGGCAGTGGGCACAAACTGCTGAAACAAAGGAGGTTTTGCCTGTACGTAAGGAAGCCCTTTGCTGTGAGGGTGACTGAGCTCTGGCACAGGCTACTCGGAGAGGCTGTGGGGTCTCTGACCTTGGAGACATTCAGAAGTTGTCCACGGTAATGCGGAAGTATCCCTCTCCAGAAAAATAAGAACTGAAATTCAATGAGGCCAAATTTAAGTTCAGAGACAAACGCTGGGTTGAAGAATTTAAATAGTGTCACCAGTCAAGAATGAAAAGACTGATTGACAGATTGATTCCCCCTCCCCCACCCCCCAGCATAGCATTTTAAATGTAATATTGCCAAAAAAATATACAGACAAAAAAGCCAAAGTTTCCTTTCTTTGTCTTAAAGAGGCCATGAGCATCTATTTAATGTTAGGGTAGGGTTCTGATGCTGGACACCTGCATAAGTAGGGAAAAGTTATATTTATAATAACCATTTGAGAAATCTTGCCTCTGAATAGAAATGGGGATGTAAATTTTTAAAACTTCTGTTTCTAGAGAGGAGAGATGAGCATTACAGTGGGGTTTCTGCAAAATAGATCCTCATTATTGTAAAGGACACTTAATTACTTTGTTTCATTGGGCTTATGTGATTCCATTCTGTTGTCCATGCTTCTTCATACCTGTTTCATGATGCTGTGAGGCATATGGGCTTTATTTAAAAAGTTGCAATTCAGTAGCAGAAGCAAGTTTCTGTAACACTGGCTTTTGTGACTTCTCTGCTTCAGCAATGAATCTTGAGAGCTTGACGAGAAGTGAGCAGCCCCAGAAGGATGAGGGACAGCATATGCAATGGGCTCAGTCACTACTCTTAGGGCTGCCCTGCAGCTGTTCTGGGTCAGGTCAGAGCAGCTTGAGGAGATCTGGTATGTGCTGCCAGTTTGAATACAGAAGGAATGCCCCAGGTCTCAGAAGTCTTGGGCAATGTTAAAATGCCGATCGCTGAGCGGACCCATTAGAAGTGTCTCTGGTGGATGTACTGTCAGTGGTGGCTTCCCCAACTTGTATTCAGTGGACCGAACAACAAAAACACAGTGCTCACCAAATAGAGCATAGAGCAGTTTCATGTTGGTCCTGTGTGCTTTCGTGAAAACTGTATTGCAGTTGTACAGATGGGTGTGCTGGCCTACCCTACCGAACCGTTGCAGTTGCACCTGAAAAAGCTGTGTATCTTCTAGCAGGAAAGGTAGGAGAAAAGCTCTAGCTACCAGTTCTGCATTTTAAGGAAAACTGTTGTGGCTAAGGAAAATTAAATCTTAGCTACTGCTGCTTAACCAAGTTTTAGTACCGTTTTCACCAAAAAGTGTTTTGATTTTTTTCCTCAATGAGAAAAGGTAACCTCATGAACCAAACTTCATCATACATGAACATGATAGATCTTCTCTTTCCTACAAAATAAAAAATCCAAGGGGAATAGGTAGAAGCAGTTTGCCCTATTAGAAGGCTTTGATAGTGTTAGTACCTTTCTGTGGTTTGCTCCAGTTCTCCTTTCTTCATCTCCAGAACTTTCAACCATATCAGCGCCTAATAGATTAGATACCCAAGTTTTCCTTTATGGAAGAAAGAGCACTGGGGAAGTGTACCTGCTTTTTTTGGCATCAAGGAATGTGTCTGGAAACTGTTTCATTGGGTCTGAGCTAGGCTGAAGTTCATATATGCAACCAAAAATATTAGCACAAAACCATTGAAAATGAGATTGTAGGTCTTGATTTTTTTGGCAGGGTTGGGGACTAATACAAGATTACACTGTCTTGAGAGCAAGTGTTTGCACAACGTATATTCTACAGGAGAAACGAAATCTCTTTATGCTGGAGTGTGAAGTGGTTCTTAATTAGAGCCTTATTTCATTCTTCTTAGCTTCCTAAGAACTCAGATTCTTTCCAACTTATTCATTTGAATTCTTCCATGCATCATCGTACCATTTAAAGGCCTTTACTTGGTAACAGTCAGCTCTGTATGCTAAGGGATGTATTACTGTATGAGTCTGTCTTCTGATAGATCTGACCCCTCAGCTGCTAAATAACACGCTCTGGAATTCTCTGTAAGAGTGCCCTTTCCTCTGATGGCCGTGTTTAGTGTAATTTTGAGCTGTTACAAGCTTTTAGCAGCCTATCAGTAGGTAACTGATATGTACCTTGTAGAGAATGAAGAGTTTTAATAATTCAAGACAAGAATTTTCTATTCTATGTATGAAGACATTTTAGTTATTTCCAGAATATACTAAACTACTTGGTGCATATATTCAGCTATGCATGTGGAGTGTTTTCTTCAGCAGCTCTTTAGTTTTGGACATGTGGCCTGTTCTGAATTTTGTGATGTTGAAACTTGTATCTTTTTGCAGTAGCAAAAGTTGCTTCCTGGAATACTATTATCAAAGAAAATGCCCCGTGTTAATAAAATGTATACTCAAAAATGATGTATTTTGACTTTCATGTCTTCACAGAACCATTCTCATGATCATTTACTAGACACTAGCGACTCAAAAAAACAACAAGCTAATCAGCACAACTACCGTACAAGATATGCAGTAGAAGAAACTGCAAGGCCTGCTGAAGAGTTAGAAAATGGACACTCTTCCTCAGATGTAAGATCCTTATTTATGAGGCAGTCTTACACATTCCTGCACGATAAGCTCCTGCTTTAGCTAATTAAACATTGTTTCTAGTGGAAAATCAGGCTATGTTTTTAATTGTGTGTTTTCTTTCCCTTTTAAAGATTGATACTGAATTATGTTTTCATGTGCTGTTGTATGTGTTCGGTTTTAACTAAAAGTTAATTGACAAAAGGGAGAAATGCTCGTTTGTAAGGGCATTTTGCAAAGTATATGTGTGCAATGTTAAACCTTCCCTGTATTTGTGAGCCTAATCAGTATGGCCCATACGGCTTACCAGTATGGTCACTGGCTCTAGGTGACCTTGTTTGAACAGGGAGATTGGACAATGTGACCTCCAGAGGTCCCTTCGAACCTCAATTGTTCTGTGGTTCTGTCGCTACAGCGGAGAAATGAGTAGTAAGAGCATATGAGGTTCTTACTGGGTTTTGGTTTAATATTCACATCGAAAAGATGTGAAAATATTACATTAAAAAGGGCTGGAAATAATTATCAAAAAGATAAGCTAGCCTTTTTAGATGGAGACTGAGAAGCACTCAGGTCTCCACCAGCTATATATTAAAAAAAAAAAAACAAACTGCTCTACACTGCATCTGTCCAGGCATAGATATTTTCTTCTTTTTATTTAATTAAGCCCATTAAAGTATCTGCAAATGAAAATGCCCTTTTAACAATGTAAAGCTTTTATGATGCTATAAGTTTATAACACATGTAAAGCCTAGAGGGTCTTAATCATGTTGTTACATATTATAACTTCTTTAAGTTCCAAAGAAAATGCTTTCTTTTTTCCTGTCTCCCTCTCTGCACCATCCACCCCCCACCCTCCATTAGGAAGGAGAAGTAGTTGTTGCCAGTGGTGGAACATCAGAAGATGACGAAAGAGCATGGCATAGTGATGGCAGTTCTAGGTAAGTGACAGTAATGCCTTACGGAGAAAGATCCTGCTCATGAAATTCAAATAATCGTCTCTGTAAACAGTTAATTAGTAATATCTAAATTTGTGCCTATTTAGAAGAAAAGATGAACAAACTTTCAGAATGTCATTTTCAGCCATATTACTAACTAAAATTTAGGGAAAGTTTCAACATTGTTTGCCAGAAGCAGAATTGTTTCTGATTAGTTTTGCAGGAGGGTTATTCTTTGCAGGCACGCACGCTTTCAGGCATGTGGTAGCAGTTTCCTATGACTGTCAGTCACAGGTGTGTGACTGCCTCTGCTGACCAGGTTTAATGTTAGAGAGCAAAGATGGAGGTAGCTTTAACCCATCCTTAGTTTCTTCTTTAGTGTGGTGTGGTTTTTTTTGTTAACTTTTGTTCAAAACTATTCAAAACCAGAAGTCCTGAGGACAATATCCAGACTTCAATGTTCAACTGATCTTGCATTGACCAAGTGAACAGTGGATTTACTTCTAGTGATGCTAGAAGTTAAAAGCTTCTTAAAAGACTGAATGATCTCAAGGCTTTTGGTTTACTACTGTTTAAATTGTAGATAGAATGTAGGGCTTAGGCACTGGTTTTAACTGTTTAAAAATTGTGATTATCTAGACTGTTAACTATAATCTTGTATTGGGTTATAGTCTGTAATCCATTACACTCTGAATTGCTTTTTAACTGTGGTTTTGTTTTTGTGTGTTTGTGTGGTGGTTGGTTTGTTTTGTTCTGGTTTTTTTCTTTCTTTCTTTCTCCTTTGGTATGTCATATGTAGTGACTACTCTAGTGATTATTCTGACTGGACGGCAGATGCAGGAATCAATCTGCAACCACCAAAGAAAATTCCTAAAATTAAAACAAAGAAAGCAGAAAGTAGTTCAGAGGATGAAGAAGGACCTGAAAAACAAAAGAAGCAAATTAAAAAGGAAAGGAAAAAAGGCATTGAGGAGAAAGATGGGCCATCGTCATCACCAAAGAAGAGGAAACCCAAAGAGAGAAAACAAAAGGTTAGATGTCCTTTGTATGTTACAAGATACTCCCTCCTACTGTCTTAGAATTAGATGAATGATTTAGTTACCTATACAAGTTAATATTGTCTAATTTGAAAACACATCATGACTTCCACTAGTAATAAATTATAATTACTGACTCTTTAAGTCAAATGATAGATTGCTGTAATGATATGCTTTCTATATGTGATGCCTTTCACTTAAGGAACACTTTTAATGTCCTTAATGCTATCTCTTCTCAGACCAGAAACTGACTTTCTGTGGATGTAATGAGTATTGGTATAACGTGCCTGTATTTTTTCAGCTGTACTGACTGTCTCCCAGCTTAATTGCAATTTCTTTTAGGTCTGCACAATCATGTCATTTTTTTCTATCAATTCCATGATGTGTGATAGTTGCATTATGCTTGCAACTATACCTTCATCACGGGAAATTTCACTTGGTCGGGGTTTTGTTGTTGTCTCTCTGCATTTTGTTTGCTTTCTAATATAAAAATGCCATTCCAGTTTAGATCAGTACATGGAAGTTTTCAATGACTTCCATTATTTTAGTGTGTTGTGGTTTTGGGGGGTGTTTGTTTTGTTTTTAATCGTTAGATCAGAACTTTTTCTTCAGTCTTCTTTACAGAGACTAGAAGTGATCTATCTGGTACATGCTAATTGCTTTCCTAAGCTCATAGCTTCTATTTTTGCAATACCCAAGGAAACCAACTGTGTCATCTAAGTAACTAAATAACTGTATTTTTTTTATTTATAAGATTAGGAGTCCTCAGCATTCTTTAAGATCATTATTTCAACACTTTGTCCCTCATTAGAAGGTAGACTGAAAAAAATAGCTGTTTTAATATGCCAGTTGGCATAGCACCAGCTTTACTGTCAATCTTTGGTACAACATGCAGGATGTTAGGCAGTAATCTTTACTCTTTGATTAGGCTACTTTTTGTTTATTGTATGGAGTCATTGGTTGTAGTGTCAATACTAATAGTATCTTGGTATTTACACAGTTTGAAACCAGAAGAAGGTATGAGATCAGGAAAATAGATGGTGGTGTGATTTTCGTTTGTTTTAATGGTTCAAACCTTTAGTTTAGCTTTTTATTACAAAATGTAAGACTGGCCGACAGCCTAGTATTTCCACTTAGCTTAAAGTGGAACTGAATGTTTTGGGAATCTTGCATCCATTTTGGTCCCAGTTATTGAGGTGCAGGAGGTCTTTGCTCCCAGAAATATCAGACTCTGATATTTCAGATTTTTAAAGATTACTTCCTTTCTCAAATCACAAGAAAATACAGGCTGGAAGGAATATCAGAAAGTCATCCTTCTTCCCTCTGCCCCTAGGTAAGATTGATTATACTTGTCATTCCTGACAGATGTTTGTCTTAAGTTTCTTCTGATGAAGATTCTACCTCGTCATGGGGTAGAGAGCTCACAGTCCTTACTGGTAGAAAGTTCTTACTGATTCCAGAACCTCAATCAGAATTAGGGCTTTCCATCGAGGAAAGAAGTTTTGGCTATCTTTGTAGCCAGGCACAGAATCTTAGGAATTAAGAAAGAAGTAGAGAAGAATGTCATTCTTCTTTATTAATGTTGAGAGCTTGAATGGTGCTTACATTTCTAATCTCATGCCACCTAAAATTCAGTCTAAAAAAATTATTACAATAGTGAAGAAGGGCAAGAAAGGAGCACCCAGGAAGATCAAAAGGTACAGATTATTTTTCCTTGGGGGATACACAAAGAGGCTGACTCTTAGAAGAGAGAGAGTTTGGAGGAGATATGATAAAAAAGCTTTTATAAAGCTATGAATGGTTTAAAAATGAAAAAATGCAGAATTATTTCCTTTCTTATTTTGTTACAGTGAGATGGAACACCCAGTGACACTGACATGAAGATCAGAAAAAGAGCCCTTTCCCCATTCCACCCCCAAATCACCTGAGCATGTAATCAGGTTATTAAACTAATTACTGAAGGGTTTAGTAGAATTTCAGAAATGATTAGACGAATTCACTGGGACTAGTCTCTTCCTGATGATTAACTGACTTCAGGCTTGGCTTCCAGAGGTTCTTAAACTGATGATTGATCATGTGAGGTTATAACAAGGGAAGATTTTCTGTTTAAAGGCTATTTATTATTACCTTCCTGTAATTCACCAGTGAGGTAGATAAGCTTTACTGTGATGCAGTGCAACAGTTTTTCACAAAGCAGACTTGCTTGAACCTCAGAATCTGCAAGGTGCTTCTCTTTCAGTGATTTATTGCAATGGAGTTTTTCTGTTTTGATTTTTTGTTGTTGTTTATTTTTAACCGTCTGTATCCTTTTTCCCGTGGTACCCACTCCAGTGGTGCACTCAAAGCAGTTCCCGTCCTGGTGAAACCACGTTTGAATTTGTGCAATGGAGATGCACTTGGAGTATCCCATTTCCAGTCTGGGGATGCGGAGTCTTTCATGAGTGGCTGTATGGAGTGGATTTCTGTACAACTGTCCAAGGTTGCTTTCTGTGTGTGCACAAGATTCTGTTAATAATTTCAAAGCAACCTTGCTTAAATGGTTGTGCAAAACCCTGCCTTATCTGGCCTATTAGACAGGGACAGGAGCGTGCGCCTAGGACCAGCAGCGGCAGTGAGCTTTGTTACTTAAAAATACGTGATGTGGGCATACAATCTGAAAATAGAGTTCCACAGCACGTTATAGTAAATATGACAGTAGGTAATGTGCTTTATCTCTGTTTATGTTCATAAATATTTTCATTTTGTAGGGTTCCATGTATCATGTTATAGGCCAAGGCAACTGTGTGAATTTGGTTAAAGAGTGGCATATTTCAGTTTTATCTTTTTGGACATGAGACGTAGTTGCTGGCGTGTTAATAAATTCAGACTTACTTAGAAAAGCCCCACCACCACCCTCCATCCCCAAACCAACAAACTAAAAAAAAAAAAAAAAAAAAAAAAATCAAATCTTAAAAGCCCCACATAGTTTTTCAGATTATTTTTTTTTTCTTGCTGTTACTGTAAGCAGGTAAGATTTATCTTCACACTGGCTATAATTTCATTTTTATGTAAAATACACTTAAGAAATGGCAGCTGATTTTAAAAAAACAGTTTTCAGAATACGACACTTGCTCAAATGTTAGTTTATTCATATTAATCTTTATTCATATTAAACTTGTGTGCATTTTTTTTCAGAGGCTGGCTGTAGGAGTTCTGGCAGAAAATGGTTTGACACTGGAAGAATGGCTGCCTTCAGCATGGATTACAGACACTGTTCCTCGTCGGTGCCCATTTGTGCCACAGATGGGGGATGAGGTATTGTTTTTCCCCTCCTTGTTCTTGATTCTTTTAGCTTGTTTTTGCCTTTTTTCTTTTCATCTGTGCATTTTTTTCTGGAGATGTAGTACCAGAATATTTTGCATTTTTTTCAAAACATTCTTTGATCTGGCTACAATTTGCTTTTGCTTCCTTTAGTCTTTTATTCAGCACAGTGTTGCTTTGGCTTTTTTTTTTTTGTTCCATGCTCTTGCAGTAACACTCCTTCTTGTACTGTGTTCAGTGTGATAATTTCCTTATGACACATGTATACAACCTGTGTTAGATGCTTTATCTACTGAAACTAGTCCTTATCTTGTATGCTCAAGATTAGGTAAGAAATGAAATACGAATTTAAGTTGTTTGGAAAACTTCAGTTTGGGACTTGAAGTAAAATCCATAAATTAAACCTCTAGGGGAAGGGTTGGTTTTTGTGTTTGGTTTTGTTGTTTTGTGGTTGTTTCCTGTCTTTTCTCCCCCCCACCCTCCCACCCCAATATTTTTTTTTTTTAATTCATTTATTCTGAAGAACAGTTACGATGATGTCCTTTTCACTTGTGTTTCTGATATCACATGATTTCTGCTGGTCTCTTACAACAGAAAACCACGGGAGAAGTTTTGTATGTATGTATTTTATATGAACTAGACTGCAAACACTTTGTAAACATGGCCCAGGTATCTCAAAATACAGGAGCAAAAGGACACCCACCACTTTCTACTTTGGAATATGTAGCATGTGAGCATTACAGTGTATTGTATGAATAAGTACTATCAGATAGAAGGCAATCTGAAAACCAGTCTGTGCATGTTTCCTAAAATCCCCTCAGGTTAAAATAAGAGGAAATAGCTGGTTTACGCTGTAATGTGTAGTCTGTTGGCTCTTCAGGGAGTGGTGCATTTCTGAGGTACTACACAGAATTCTTGTATAGCTCACATCTTCAGAATGCAGTTGAAGAAATACTTGATGTGGTGGCAAAGCTGATTAACTTTTGTCCTGAGCTAGAGTTGTTCGCGGGCAGCACCTTAGAAACTGAATCAGGACCAGAGGTTGCATGTGTAATCAGTTTTGGTTTTACTGGCTGACTTCACTGATGCGGTTCACAGCGCAGCTATGCAAAAATTACATCGATGTTGCTAGTGAGGGAGGGAAGGATCACTTCAAGTTGAGAGTTGCATCTGGAGAAAATGTGTATGTATTTATACCCTCCAGCAAGCATGTTTTGGAGACTCTGCCATTCAAAAGATCAAGCCCAAATAAATGTATTTGGTGCCTGATACCATCTGGCTACAGTGAAGCAGCCAAGGATTTATCTGTACCATATTACTCAGGAGACTTGAACATCAGGTTGCTTTAGTAAGATAAACTGGTGTGTTTGGTTTGGCACCTGCTGAATAGCATGTGCAGCATGTACTAGGAATATCTAAGTAGGCTGCATTCTTTCGCTGAAAAATGCTTTATGTATTGGTGAACAGGAAATTTCCTGTACTGTGCCTAGAAAGTAGAAGTAGTTACACCAGTAGAAAGTACATTTGTAATCAAGCTGCTCTGTCTGAAATTCCATCTCTAATACTTGGCCTCCCCAGCTTTGCTTAAGATGTGAAAAGAAGCTATTCATCTAGAAGGTTACTTTTGAGATCCATAGAAATAAAACATTGGTTTAATTAGAGAAATATATTGAGAAGAGGTCTCATGTGGCCTTTGAACGTTCTGGTGGATGGTTTGTATGTCTTACAAGATTTGGAAGGAGAGATGTTTCAAATACATTTGCTTACAGCTGTACAAACAAGTAAGAAAAAACAGTAGTGCTGTATTTAGTTATACTTGGTGCATAAGAATAGCACATACCATACCCTTTTTCCTTTCTGAATGCTGCCCTTTAACAGACCTTTTTCATGTGTCTTGAGGACCAGTGGAAAATGCACCAGAGAGATGGGACTGCTGTTTCGCTGTCTGATTATCAAAGTACAATGCATATTCTTTGTAGTATTCTGCCATTAACACGATAAAGAATGTTTGTGTCTGGATACAACAGCAAATGTGCAGAAGCAGGAATTTATCAAGATTAAAAATAGATTTTTCCTGGGAAAAGGCACAAATTCTTTTTTCCACAGATTCTAATTTGTTCTCTGACAGAAGATGCAATGCATTAGAGCCATTTACAAAATGAAAATGTTTCACTTCTGTAAATAGTGGGTTGAACTTATGTAAAGGTTTAGCAGAAACAGTAAGTGTAGAAGGAATTATTTGTAGCTTGTGCCACTAAGTGGATTTTTTTGTTTCGATCCACTGGGAGGTACAGGAAACAATTGTCACAACATTGAAAGTGTAATTTAAATTGGCATTATTTTAAATCTCAGTAGCCTCTGTTCCTTTTCCTGCCAGTTAATCTTCTGTGCGCTGTCAGAATCTCTCAGTGCTTTCATGTCTTCTGCGTTTTTTCCCTACGAGGATATTGTGCGGGGCGAATATGCTGAAATACAAAAGTTTAAAAAAATCGTGGTGCAGACTGAAGCTGAAGAGTCCTTCTCCATTAAAAAAAAAAAAAAAAAAAAAAAAATGTGATGCAACATTAAGAAAGTTCAGTAACAATACAGAAACTTGGCAGACACTTGTTTAAAATGTTTTATGATACAACAGTTTTGAAAAGCACGTGGAAATACAAATATTAGTGTGTTTATTTGTATAAATGTGTTTTAAAACATCCTGATGGCTTTTCTTGTGTTAGGCTTTTATATTTAAGCTGTTGTTCCCTCATCCTACTCGATGGAAATCCCATGTTTATGGCTCAGGGCATTTAGAGAAGATGTTTTTTTTTATTTGGAATGCACGGTACCTGGAATACAGCTGTTCATCAGAACAAAGATCTGATGCAGTTTGAGGAACCTCTGGTTTGCATTTCAGATACATTCCTTGAATATATGTTTAAGGTTTTCAGCTTACTACTTCATTACAGTGATGGTTTATAACAAAAACATTCATCCACATGATATCATATACAACAGGATCAATGTAAAACTAATAGACTCTGGATGTCTGAACCATGGCAATTTATAGTGGAAGGATTTGAAAATCTTTAATAAGAACCTGAAATGTCTGTTTTCAGTTTGTTCATGTCGTTGTTAGGCCACTTGTTTGGTATGGAAGTCAACACCAAAATCTTACCAGAACAATAACAAACAGCTGAATTTTCCTGCTAAAATATATTTCTGTTCAAAAAAACATACGATTAGCCAGATAGTGGATTTAGTGATACTTGATTGTAATCTCAGGGCTGTCCTACACTGAGGAATAACCAGGTGGATTAGTGGAATTTGTGTTACTGTCATTGAAGTGTTCTACAGTGGAATGAGAAATAGATGTTTTTGTTGTTGAATTTATTTTAGTCTTGCGTGTGTAATGCATTGCTCATAGGGAAAATGGTGTTCTAAATCTTTCCTACTTTTTCTGTAAACATTTGTATGATACCTGCTTTAAGTGTCCACCATTTAGTTTTTTGAGAACCTGTGACTTTTGCAGGAGAAAAGTTGATGATAAAATAGAAAGTACAGGTATTGTATGGCAGTGATACGCTAGTATTTCGACTCCTCAAAGTCTTTGTTAGGTAACTGTCACATCTCACTTTTAGGTCTACTATTTCCGACAAGGTCATGAAGCATATGTTGTAATGGCTAAGAAGAACAAAATATATAGTATTAATCCCAAAAAACAACCATGGCACAAAATGGAATTACGGGTATGACTTCTTTTGTAATTTTTGTTTGGTACCTTAATATTAAAAAAAGTTTGGAAACTAACTGAAAGAAGATTCCTGATACAGATGTTTCTAATGCTGTGCTCTTAATATTTTAAGATAGGGCAAAAAGTTAACTTAATAAACAGTCAAATGAAATCAGACTTCAAACTGTACTACTTTTTGCATCTGCTTGAGCAGATGAGGTGGTTACACTTCATAGCAAAGTATTTCTCAAAGAAGTTACGTTGTGAAATAATAGCTTGTTTCACAAGACTAAATTTCAGACACTTGATTTTGACATGTTCTGGCAGAAATATGATCTTGTCAATATACCCATATTTTCATGTTTCAGAAAGTTGTTATAGTCCTCTCAACTTCAGTGGTGGTACATAACATTTTGTTTGTTCCAGGAGCAAGAGCTGATGAAAATAGTTGGGATTAAGTATGAAGTGGGATTGCCTACGCTCTGCTGTCTTAAACTAGCTTTTCTTGACCCTGACACGGGTAAACTAACAGGAGGATCATTCACCATGAAGTAAGGAGAGCAATATTATATTCCAGTTGGGGGCTTTCTTGCGGTGGGGGATGAGGTTGAAAGTTGAGATAACATTAATGTTGTGGCTTGAGCTTTTGCTTCTGAAGTGTTGCATTCAAAGTGTTACATTTTTATGTAAGTGCTTTACTTCATGCTTTTACTGTTTTTATCGCTTAATAGTTGTGTGTTCTGTTGCAATTAGGTACCATGATATGCCAGATGTCATAGACTTCCTAGTTTTGAGGCAGCAGTTTGATGATGCAAAACATAGGCGATGGAATATAGGTGAGTTGTGGGGGGAGTTCTTTGGTGTTGTGTTTTTTATTTCGGTGTTGTGATTTTCGGGGGAAGTGTTGTCCCCTGTCCATGTGTGGCCCACCCGCCACACTTCTTCCCCCCCACCCTGTGTTCGTTGGTAACTGATAACTTACTGTTAACTTCAATTTTGGATTGGAGGCCCTCTTAGAACTGCATTGCTACTAGAATATATTATATTTTCTTTTCAATTTCTGAAATTTTTGCTGGAAATATGGAAACACCTTCTCTACCATTTGAAATCTATGATCTCTAGATTGTACAAAGAGAATGCCCGTCCCATCTCTTTTTACCTGTTCGAATTCTGTTCTAAACGCCGTATGGTTTAGCTTCATTGAAGTGTATATAATTATAAATCCCTGTCATGTGATGTGGAGATATTTTTGATTCATTTTACGTTGCCCATGCTTTAGTTATTTCGAAGTGTTGGATACTGGAGAATTTCTGTGCTGGGCATGTCCTCCAGTCAGATCTGTTTCCTAGTCATCTTTTCCACGCGATAACAAAGATCAGCTTTCAACAATGAACTCTGACTAGGGGGAGAGAAATCTGCTTTATGACAAAATGATACTATCAGGTGTGTGGTTTTTTCAGGAGGTCAGGAAATACATATGTTCCCATTTACGAAAACAGCCTTAGATTGTCCCTGAAACTTAAAAGATTAAGCAAGTATTACTGATTCTGCAGAGTTCAGGATGAACTCTGTTCCCCTAAGAGAGAAGTTTGTTTATGAAATATGTTTATGGAATTACAGGCACCATTGAGTCCTTTCCGGTATCTCAGTATACTCTGGAAAGTGACATGCTCCCCAAAGTGAAATATTGATAGCCTTCATTTTTATTTTTTTTTTTTATAAGCAGATCTCAATGTTAAATACATTTTCTGTAGAGCAGCAGGGATTGCTGTACCAACTCAATTCCTGTGGTTCTTCCAGTTGGGAGCTGTGGCTAGCATGTACATGGTGGACTTGGCAGCATTTCTTGCCACTTCAGACAAAGCATCATAGAGGGGAATGGAGGATTTTAATGCAACAACATGATGTTATGTGCCTGCTTACCTGTGTAAAATCAACTGCTATGACATATATTTTTGCAAATACACTGCCTCCTTATTCTGTTAGCTGCTTTCTTTTTAAAGTTCTGTCCTCTCCTAAGTTCATTGTAGCTAAATAACCTAAAGAAATGGTACAGCTGGATATTAAAAGTGTTTTTTTCTCATTTCTTACCTGATTTTTCTGCCAGAAGACATGAATTGATCTCCTGTCCTTTGATGTACATCACGATATCCTTGCCTATGATGTGCACCTTAGCTTAGATATATAAATTACATGATGACTTCTTAATAAGTTCCATATCATATCATACTTTACATTACATTGTTTGAAAAGACACCTGGCCATCACTTCTCTAGGCAATTTGGTAAATTGCTTGTGATTCAATAAGAAGTGTAAACCCTTATTTCTTCTTTAAAGCTTATTTCAGTTTAAAGATCCCTCCAGAGACAAGGTTGGTCAATATCTACTAATATGTCACCGAGCTTTCCTCTTTCCTAATGGTTATGGATCTGTGGTCTGTTCTCCTCTGCCATGCCATACATGTTTTCCCACAAGATCATAGCAGCAATAGGAAGAATAGCCATACCTTGTATCTGAACAGCCTACCCTCTGGTAGTCATCTGTCAGCTGTTGTCATAGAAATCCAGGAGTAGTGGAGGGACTTTGAAGTTTTACCATTGCTACTCTCAAGACTGTGAGCACCAGTAGCATCTGCTTCCTGGGCTGGCAGCTGTATTTCCAGAAACTTGCAGTGTGGAAACAGTCGGAGCTACACAGAGGGTATTGAAAGTGCCAGAACTTTTATCAAGCCTTCAATGTAAATAATGTGAGTTTCAGTCCAGTAGTGTCTAATACCAGCTTGTAGTGCTGACAAGCTGTGTTAGAGTCCATTCTTCAGTTCTTCTTTTGGGTGGTAAAAATAGTGGTAGCATAGCATCCTCCTTAGAGGCAACACGGAATGGTAAAGCAGAGATAGCAAAGACACTGCTGTTAAAACTGTCACGTCTCTTCCAGGAGCCTTCCCGAGTGCTACCCTGCTCATTGACACTTCGGGTATTTTGCTACTGTATGCTTATGTACCTGAAACAAATTGTGCACTGTTTTGTTGCAGTGTGGAACACAATATAAAAATGTTCCTTGAAAGTAGATCATATTTTCTAGCAAGATAAAGAGAAATGCCTTAGAACTGTGCATGAAACTGTTCCAAAGTATCTAACCGTGTGAATTTGAAATTGCTAAGATTTATCTGACATACTCAAGTCTTCTGAACTTTTACCATAGCTCTTCATCAACAAACTGGTATTTTTTTCATGTCGTGCAGTTGCTGGTTTGTCTTCTCAGGACTACTGTTATTATCTCTTCTTATTCCTCTATGATTTCTGGCACTTAGCCTACAAATCAGTACTTCTATAGCTACTGTTTGGAGAGCAACTGGATATTAATTTTTCTGACTGCATTTTAAGTCATTAAAACATTGATATTTTAACCAATAACCATCCTTGGTGTTTTGGTGGGGATTTTTTTTGAGGATTTTTGTTGTTGTGCTTTTTGCTGTTGTTGGTTACTTTTTATTGGTTTTAGGGAAGGGTGTTTGCTTATCCGTGATTTTTTTGTATTAAATGTTTGTTGATGTATGAATCCTTTCAGAAAGAACAAGTTTACAAAGTTTGAGAAATAACAGGGTTTTATTTCTACTCAAATTGGTTTTATTGCATATCTTTGTCTTATTATAGTTTAACTACAAGATTAATACTTGGGCTAAAAGCTATTCCAGTAGGACTCCTGCAGCTTTTGCTTATGCCCTATGTCTTAGGCAGGTGTGCATACTTGTCTCTTACATAGCAGCCACTTTTAAATTCAACATGCATTTTATATTTTCATCCAGCCAATGTCATCTGGTGATTCACAGTTCTGGAAAATTATGCTAAGCCCTTCTTCTAATAAGAACTTTTGGTCTGCTGTCTGCATAGGTGAGAAGACACAGAGGGCATCAGAAAAATAGCAGTTCAAGAGATTGTTCTGTGGGCTTTTTCAAGCATATTGGTTTTCTGCTTTAGCATTCTGTCCATAGGAAAGCTGTGGCTCTTGAGAAATCAGAAGCTGCTGCCAGTAAACACTCCTTTAAGTGGTTTTGATCTGCTTAATGTTCAGCTCCATGGAGGCACTTGCAGTTGTACCTACATAGATTTCTTCGTAAAACTGATCACTGGGGAATGCCGTATTGGGAGACAGTACTTCAAGAGCTCTTCAGAATAATTTATTCCTTTAAAATAAAGCTTCATCCCTTATTTTATATTTTTGATCTTGCATTTCGGATATTTCTGGTATACTTTGTTCTGTTACATTCAGCATAATTAGAACTGTTAATGGAAGCTTTGTAATTGTCCTAGAATTATTTGCAATCCATTAAATTTAAATTAAAAAGTGCAGTAAAGAAAGTGGAACATTTTTGAGAACAGTTCCATGAAAACAAAAATCTGCAGTTCTTGGAATCGCAAACTTAAAGTACATTTGTTCTTGAGTGAACTGAATACTTCACTAAAAATTGTTTCTAAATTCTGTGGCATGTGTTACAGGAAATGTTAGAATTGATGATGACGTATTACATTTATTCTCACATGTAATTTTTTTTAATAATGCTTATGACCTTTTTTACCTCAGCTAGGCAAATGCTTTCCAGTAGTGAAACCATTTCAAGTCATAGTAAATGGTTTTGCTAACCTTTTGAAGAAGGTTTAATAAATTTTATTGTTTTACCAGTCAGATTGCCTGTATAGTAAAGAGAATGAACCTCTGAGTTACATTTGAGTGTCTGAAAAAGCACTTCAGGAACTAGGGAGGAAAAGCTCAGCAGTATATAAAGTATCCCCCATACAGAAGTGTCACAGTGCTCAGTTATTTTAAGGTAGCATGTAGTGTCTATTGCAAGTAAATTTTAGCCTTAAAGTTCCAGCATTGAAATGTCTTACCTTTTATATGAAATTAAGAAATACTATATAAATGTTATGTAATTGTTTTTTTAATGTCGTATTAACTTTCATTTTGGTTTAAAGACAGCCTTCAGAAAGAATTTAATATTTTGTTAAAAACAAGTATGACTCATGTTTGCCTGTTCATGTTACAAGTGTTCAAAAGGATTTCTGTATTCAAGATTAAGCCACAGGTATCTAAAAACTGCTTTTCTTTGGAGGAGTAAGGTGCCTTGTATTGATGAACTTACTTTGTGTTCTTACCTAGGTGATCGTTTCAGGTCAGTGATAGATGATGCTTGGTGGTTTGGAACAATTGAAAGCCAGGAACCTCTTCAGCCCGATTATCCTGATAGTTTATTTCAGTGCTACAATGTCTGGTTAGCAAGTTTATCTTTGATCTTTTATTTTAATCAGTTATTTCATTTGAAGTACTGACTGAGCAACTTGCTCTTATTAAATTCAGTCATGTATCTCACCATACCAGTTTATTATAATACTCTGTGGTATATAAATAAGTTATGTTACAAACATGAAATAATTACATTGTTGAAGCAATATTAGTAGATAATTTAAATGTGGTTATTTTTAAGCTGGGACAATGGTGATACTGAGAAGATGAGCCCTTGGGACATGGAGCTGATACCAAGTAATGGTATGGTGCATTAATATAATTTGCTTTAAGGGTGTATTTAAAGAAGAAAAAAAATAATGTTGTATGGTTTTACCTAAATAATCATGTTTCTCTTAAGGAGTGGAGGGAAGGCCCACAAACCAGTTGCATTTGAGGAACATCTTTAAATGAATTATTAAACTAAAAGCAGATCAAGAGAAATGAAATGGAAAAAAACAACCAACCAAACAAACAAAAAAAAACCCACACAGCCGTGCTTAGGCGAACTAAGTGTATGTTGAAAACAGACAAAAATGTTACAAAAAATTATAGCAGATGAGATGTATGGTTAAAATTAACTTTTTGTACAGTTAGGGAGGATTGAAGATAAACCTGCGCCCTTCATCAGCTTTGAGGAAACTGGCTGCTGTGAGAGCTGTCAGCATGCCTGCGGGCATTCAGTGCATTGAAGATGCAACATGTGCCTGTGAGATAGTTTGATAATAGTAGGATCTGCTCCCTGTCTGGCCCAGCGCGTGTGGCAGATTGCGTGCTGCAGGGTGGACAGCCTAGCGTGAGCGCTGTGCACAGACAGGAATATAGTATCCTTCCCTCATGTAGTGGTTTTTGGGTTTGGTTCATTGGTTTTCTGTTTGGCTTTTTTTTATGGTGGGTTTTTTTGTTATTTGGGGGGGGGGTTGTGGGTTTTTTTTGTTTCGTTGGGGGTTTTTTGTGTTTGTGGGGGTTTTTTTTAGATTTCATAAAAATCTCATTAAAAATCAAAGCAGAATCAGCATTTTTTTCCTTGTGTTTTCTACAAAATGTTTGATAATATTGTCACTCATAAGTAAACCATATAAGTAACCATAAGTAATTATTAATTCCTTTCAGTTGTAAATGTGTTTATTTCAAATTTTCAGTTCAGCCCTTCCTTTAATGGGTGCCTCTTTATCATAAGTAAAATACAGAATTTAGAGTGGTGATGACTGAAATAATTAAAACAGATAACCAAGTCTGAACCTAATTTATTTTATCCACAAATTCTGAAATTTTGTTACACTTTCCTTTTAACAAAGAAAAAAAAAAGTTAAGGAGGAGCACTTTTCATCATACTCTGAAAATCTGACGTTACATTATGGACTGTGACAGTTGGTAGGTCCTTAAGAGTGCTGGGATGATGAAACTTCTAATTTGCTTGCTCAGGAGCTCTGGTTTTAGCATTTCACCACACAACTGTGACAAGGTGGAACCACTACCTGGAGAATGCTTTAGCACTGACTTCAATCTCATTATCTTAAGCTCCATCTGAAAGTCATGGACCATTTATTACCAAGAATTTGGGGATTTTTATTTAAAAAAACAAAAGAAACTAAACCAAAACAAAAAAAAACACCAAACAACAAAACCCCAAAACTAAAACACATACTTTAACTGTGCTACAGGAGTGTCTTAGTTGGTTCTAAAAAATTCTACAGGGTTAGCTATTTGGAAGAGGATAAATCTTGTTTCATGGAGGACTTGTACACCAAACTGCATTGTAAGGATTTAAATTTAACATACAACGATATACAGAAAGGATACTGGATGCATCCAAAAATGTCTTTGAGCAAATCAAGAACTATGCATTTGTTTTGGTTAGTAAATTGATGTTATATATCTTTGAATTACAGAGATATGTATTACCAAGATACAAAGGTTTATGTTTTATTTAGTTTTCATGTTACATTTTAGCTGTATTTCCAGAAGAACTGGGAACTAGTGTTCCTTTAACAGATGATGAACGTAGAACGCTGCTCTACAAACCTCTGGATGGAGAGTGGGGTTCCAGGACCCGAGATGAGGAGTGCGACAGAATTATTGCAGGGATAAACCAGCTCATGACTCTAGGTAAATCATTAATGTGGGAAGCATTTTTGTGTTGTATTTTTGACTGTGCTCAAGTGTACTTCTGAAATTACCAAATGAATTTGGCAAAATACGCCATTTTACCTCTTGATTAACTGCAACAAAACTTTCTTGTTGCACGTTTTTAAAGTTACCATGTAGTGAGTACATATGAAACCTAAATTCTCTTCTGTTTCCAGAGGTAACTATAGCTTTTTTTGTAGCTAATTTGACATATGCACATTTTGCATTCTACAAACAAGTACTTGATTTTTCACATTAGTTAACAGAATCTCTTGTTGGGATTAAAATTGCAAACTTTATGATGAACACAATATTAATTTTATTACAGGCAGATACAGGGGGGAAAAAAATCTTCTATGCTTAGAGAATGGATACTCGTGCGTAGATTGCCCCTATGTTAGCCTTTTCTAATTCCCATTTGCTCCCCCACATTGCCTTAGTTGTGCAAAATGTTGAGGATAAAGTACCTGATTAACTTAAGAAAAGCTTCTTGCTATTTGTATGTAGAGCAATTGCTCTTTACAGGCAGTATCTGGAAAGGTAATTGTTAAAACATTTAACATATCAAAACATTTAAGAGAGTACTGCAACATTTACATGATCAAAGATGGGTGTCAGAGATGGAGATCCATCAGTGAAGTAGAGGCTGAATCATAAATCTTTTTATGTTTTCTGATGACCAAAACTGTGTTAAGTCAGCAGTAACAATGGTCATAAATATATAAATTGTCACAGATATTTTTTTTAACTGTCTTTTGAAGTACTTGAAGCAAAGTAAGACATGTTTCCAAAAAGCCAGAAGATTCTTTAAAGTCTTGAAATACGTCTGATACCTAAATGGCCCACCCTATGGCTTTTTGGTGACACACTGCATAAGCAGTTTCCCTTTGCTTCCAAAAGAAAGGAAATATCCATACAGTGTAGTAATCCAAATTGCAGAATTACATTTAAAAACAAACAAACAAACAAAAACAAAAAAAAAAAAACACAAAACAAAAAAAAAAAAAAAAAAAAAAACCAAAAAACAAATAAACAACCCCAACTTGCGAGGAAATGAAATTTTCGTTATTTTGTCTGTGTTGTCTAAGAGTAATGGTTTAAGTTTTTTATTATGTTGTATGGCATACTGCTTAGTTTGGGGTGTAACTATAGCATATGTGGTGCATTTTGGTACAAAGTAGCAGTTGCTAGAACATCCATAAGAGTAAGTAAACAGCTTTTAGAAGAAGAGCAGTCTGTTTAGCAACAACATATTTTCGTTTTTTAAAGGCTTTCCAGAGAGACTTTAAAGGGTTTTTTTGGTTTTGTATTACTGCATTTTCCCTTGAGGTATAAAACGTTAGCATGATGTGTCTAAGCACTCAGGATGCTTCTAAGCGCAGGAAGAAAAAACCAAAGTTTGTGTAGGTGCACAGACTTAAATTGCTCAGCGGTCTTCTGGCATCCTCCGGGACTGGTTGGAGAAGGCTTCTTTGCTGTTAGGCAGGCACAGGAGATTGTGTTTCTGTTTTTTTGAGGATGGATTTTCCCTGTATGTTAATGAGATTGACATAGTACTGTGACTTTTATGGTATGAATTTAATGGATTGCTTTGTTTGAAGATGGGATAGTGGCAATATAAAACCAAATTAAATGAGCCTGTGTTGTAAATAACAATACTGAATTGCATGTTTTCATACATGTATAATTTATACATTTAAATCTACTTCTCAGATGCGTATATTTTGCATGCAGTTGCCATGTCTCCTCAGAGTGTGGTGTTTCATGCATAACAGAATGCATAGTTGCTTCTGTGATTGTACTTGCAGCATATACCTCAGCAAGCACTTTTATATGTAAAATATCACAAATTGTTCAGAATATCTAGAGTAGTTATTGTTATTTTGGGGAAAGTGCTATGCATTTCAAACATGAAAATAGTGTCTGTTTCTTTGGTGGTAGAAATCTTGAAACTGCTAAAGGACTTTTGTGGTCTGACTTCAATGTGTTTTGTTTTTTTTCATTCTGTCCAGATATTGCTTCTGCATTTGTGGCACCTGTGGATCTTCAAGCTTACCCAATGTATTGCACTGTTGTGGCATATCCCACGGACCTCAGTACCATTAAACAAAGACTGGAAAGCAGATTTTACAGGTTAGATCCAGGTCTCAATCCCTGCTGTGAAATACTGCCGACTACATTTTTGGTAGCTTTGTCTTGTAATACCCAACTAGGAGCTAGGTACAGGTGTGTGCTTTCCATTTCTCCCATCTTCTAGCCTTGATCTGGGTTTCCATTTTATAAAACCTAAAAAAGGATTGAATGTCTCCAAAATGTATTTTAGAATTAAATGGCATTCAGATCCCAGCTTATGCAAATGACTTGTTCCATGTGACATTCAAGTTCCAGGACCAGAGATTAGGTCAGTAAAATGACTTTCAGTCACAAGGATTAAGTTTCCACTTTATAAATTAATTTTTTTTTTTTTTTTTTTTTTAAATAAGAGAAACCTTAGAAACATGTCAAGTGTTTTTATCCTTAATGCACTCGGGGGGGGAAAAAAAAAAACAAGCCACAATACTCTTACATCATCACTTAAGAAGCTACACAGACAGTAGCTTCTTAAATTATTGGCCTTGAAATTCTAAATTGTTGGACAGCAACAAAAATAAGTTTTAACTTTTTTGCACTGTTTTGCTGTTTTCCTAAACTATGATGGCAATTGCTGTAGGTTTTTTGCAGTAAATATTATCTATGTAGGAGTATGCACCTTTAAATTACTAATCTTTCCTTTGGTTCTTGGGATATTTCTGATTTGAAAAATCAGTGTCCCTCTAACACTTGTTTTGAATAAGCTTGAGTAGCATTTTGGTTTGGGCCAAATTTCAAAGTTAATTTGTAGTACTTCATGCGTACTAACTGAAGATTGAATTCTAAATTAAAACCACTTTTTCATTTAAAAAAAATTTCATTTTATACATTATAACGCAGTAATGCACATTTATTGTTCCATGTTTACTGTGTGATATAACGTAATCCAGCTTTGATTTCTGTAACGTACTGCTTTGCGATCAGAGGTGGTGAGGACTTTCTACTGCATTTTTTTTTCCTCTGTCAAAAGAGTAAGCAGTTATTTTGGAGTGTCAGCATACCTTCTTCAGTAGGGCTGGTTTTGTTAGTTTGAGTATCGCCAAGGCCTGATGAGGTAACGAGCAACCGCCTTGTGTTGGGTTTTCCAGTGAAAATTTTTTCTTTCTGCAGGAGGGACTGTTCAGATCGCTTGTGATTTTGGTAGCTTTTCATGAGGCTTACCTTAGAACATATTTTTTTTTTTTTCTTCTGAACCAGGAGTCTTAGCATGCCTGTGTGTTTTTTAAAAATACAAAACAAAACAAAAAATACCATCTTTCCTAGTCACTGCTGGCATGGTGTAGAACTAAATGCTGGGCCCATAAACATGGCTAAATTGCATCTAAATGCTTGTGCTATGCTGAACATGTTAAATGATCCCCTGCTTCACTCTACAAAACACTTGTGCAAAATTTTTTAATGATGTTTCGCTAGTATGAAAATAGAAGATTGTATATATTTGTAAATTCTATGCCGTCAGAGTTTTAATTTGAAATATGTATTTTTTTTTCACTGTATCTTTTTTAAGATTTGGATCTATTTTTTTCAGTTATTTTTGCATTGTTCTTCCTAATGTGGCTATTCTATAGTTAGGTCATTAAATCAGAGCTATGTGAGGAAATCCGATTGTTGTCTCTGTCAGAAAAAATGTGTATTTTCAATTATTTTTTATTACTGTTTTGTTAATCTCAACTGTGATTTAAGAGGTGATATAGGGTGGGTTATGTATATCATAAAGGAATAATGAAAGCTGAAGTGTCACAGCTGAATTTTTCCGAGGAGTGCCAGCTGTGTATTTCTAGTGCCATTTGTATAAATGACTGCAGCACATAACGTGAGGGCAGGAAGCCTGAGGAGGCTGCCTTCTGCTGGTCACATAGGACAACGTATCAAAGGGTGCATGTTTTCTGATGGGACATAAGAAAAATTATGAATAGGATAATACATGGGAAGAAGAATGTAAGGCTTTTTCTCCTGTTCCGTATACACTGCTACAAATGAAGTCTGCCTTGGTTTTGTTGGTTTTGTTTTTGTGTCCATTCCCCCTCCCCTTTCCCTCCTTTCATATACAGGCGCCTTTCTTCGTTAATGTGGGAAGTTCGGTACATAGAACATAATACTCGCACATTTAATGAACCCGGAAGTCCTATTGTCAAATCTGCCAAATTTGTCACAGATCTTCTGCTACACTTCATAAAGTGAGTTGCTTACTAGGCATGTTGTTACTCCTGTCTCTTACCAAGGTATTTAGCCTATTCAGATCCTAATTTTAAAGTGAGATAGTTCTGCAGCTTGAATAAGCCTGTTGTCTGCTATTGAGGCAGAAAAGAATAAAGCTTGTCTTGATGAAGAATAGGTAAGTTTGCAAAACAAGATGAAGTTTTACAATACATTGATTGGCATAGATTGGCATGGCATTTTATTTCAAGAGACTTTCTGCGAAATGATAAAAATGGGTCTGAGTATCTTCATGGAGTGATAGATATATTTATAGGTAAGTTAGGAGTTCCAATTCTGAGTTTGAATACTGCCTGTGTTAGTATAATTGTGGGCATTTCATTCTAAAGTCTCTACAATTTATGATGTGATTGAAAATGGTGTTTGATATGCAAAATAGAAATGGGAGGCTCTGTAGTTGACAGAAATAGTTGTCTTTTCAAATGTTCTTTTTTTTATTGTTGTCTATAGAAAAACTCAATGAGAAATGTTTCAGATTTCTCAGTCAGTTGACACATCTGCAGACATAAATTTGTAAGAGCTTACTGAGTGTGTCCACTACCTTGATTTCTTTGTACACCCTGAATGCTGCTGTTCCCACCTTGTAGAAACAGCAAGATACTTCATCGGTTTAACAAAAATCATGACATTCTTAGTGAGTTAGTTTCTCAGTGTTAAAGTGAATCTTGTTCTTTATTTTGTTTGTTCTTAAAAACATTAGAATTACATTATGTATTTGGAAATCTAGGACTTTGTACTTAAATCTTCAGTGCCTGTGTTTTCTGATGTTGACTGGAGAGTGAAAAATCCTTAACTACTTCAGATGTTAAAAGTTTTAGTCAAATACACCTTTAGGAACAGATATGTATCTAAAGGGCTTCTCTAGTACTAATTTTCTTCTTTAACATCTTTGTCCTATGTGGCTTTTTTCCTGATTAATTAAACAGCTCAGGGGTTTTCAAAGTGTGTGTTTTTAATTGGTTTAGCTAAATTAGTGCAACACATGGATATTCTTATTTAATAATGGCCTATAGTTTATGTCTATTAATATACTCATTTAAGTGAACTAGCAATGAATATAAAGCCCAGACTTTTCTATTTTGTTGTTGCTTTGTTTTGTTTGTTTTTAGGGTTCTAACTGTAGGGTGGAAGGCCTAGACCATGGAAGGCAGACCCCATAGCTCCGATGAGAGTGAAATATCTAGATGCCTCTGAGAATCTAAGGATTAGTCTAAGTTACCCAAGTCTTTTAAAAAGCAGAAAATGGGGGGTGCTGCTTTTTTTTTTTTTTCCCCCTTAGCCTTCTTGCCCAGCTGTTCTAGTGATAATCACAGTAGCCTATATTATGGATTACAGTTACAGTGTAGAGTAGCTGAGTGTTTACCCCTTTTTTCTGGTGGTTTGTATTGCTACATAGTAGAACACACCTTTGGGCTTCCTTTTGTTCAAGAGTTTGCTATGTTCTACAAGAACAGAAAATCGGTATTTGTTTTGCCGAGTTAATTATGCAGGTTTATACAATAACAGTGTTAGTCCTTACACAAATAAACATTACATTTCAAATGTCTTACTTTGTGGGTGCTAATGTATTTTATTGCATTTTTGTACACTAAATCCACTGTACTGTTTCTTACAAAGCTGATCGGCCCAAGAGCCCTTCATGTGATACAGTGTTAGATTTTTCCAATGTTAATAAATTCATGGTAAAGGATTATAATTTTTAATTTTAAAACATGGATGCTGTTAGGTGGTCTGTATTTTGCAGAGTGCAGATAATATTTTACAGCTTTTTGAGTAGAAGATTAGCTTTTCTTATTACTGCAATCTTCTTAGTATTCATACAGCCCTAAACACTTTCTTGTTTTATTTGGGAATGGCTTCATAAACATTTTCCTTATCCTCGGCAAAATACAGTTGATTCCATAGGTGAAGATTGAAAATAAATGTTAGTGTGTGTTTCCTTTTACACAGAGACCAGAGTTGCTATGACATAATTCCATTATACAATGCAATGAAGAAGAAAGTGTTGTCTGACTCTGATGAGGTAAGTGGTTGTGTCTTAGACATGGGCATTGATAGACTGGAGAAATGGGACCACTGTCTCTGTCCTGCTAGGTGTGAAAATACTGGTTTCAGTCACTGTAAGGGAGTGAGGTGTACTTTTCTGTCAGTTAAATGTTTTTTTGTCAGCTGGGAGACGGGGTAAAAATCCAGCCTCCTCTCCTTTAGTGCAGAGAGCTTTAATGGTTTATTGGAGAATTTAGATGCTTCTTCAGACTTCTGTGAGGTTCTCAAAACTGATGGTCGCATGAAGCACTTCCCAGAGGGACAGGGGTAGAACTGTAAAGACTCAAATTATAAGTGAAGTATAAAAGAACTACTTACTCATATATGCTTATTTTTTTTAACCTTTTTATGCGACTCATTGTCTTGCTCAAAGGAAGAAGAGAAAGATACAAATGTGCCAGGAACTTCCACTAGAAAAAGAAAGGTAAAAATATTTTTTAATGTTTTATAGTGCTATACATAATTAAAAATGCATTTGTAAACAAAAGAATGTAAAACTGAAAATGTTTTTATTATCGTGTAGTCTCAGCTTTTGGAAATTCTTGAACTTAGAGTGACTGAAATGTGACTGAGCTGTTCAATGTAAAAGCATTTCTGTTTGTGCTGCTTCATGTTCTAAATTCATTAATTAGAATTTATATCCTTCAGGGTACCTTTTCTATTAGATTTTGTAAAAACAGCTAGTTAATATATTAAATATTGTTGTTTCAGGATCATCAGCCGAAGCGGCGGCTACGTAATAGAGCCCAGTCATATGACATTCAGTCATGGAAGAAACAATGTCAGGAGCTGCTGAATCTCATTTTTCAGTGTGAAGACTCTGAACCATTTCGACAACCAGTGGATCTCCTTGAATATCCAGTGAGTATTTTAGAACAGGAAGGCTGGTTATAATCCAGTACTTAAGTGATGGTTTGTGGTTTCTTGTTGCTGGTGTTTTTTTTTGTTTGTGTGTTTGGGTTTGTTTTTTTACTTTTTCCCCCAACTCTTTGTACAGAAACTTTAGGCAGTTCTGTTGACAGATTATTTTTATTTTTGTCAGTACTTGTTTGTCACCTGATAATAATGTTTGTTGTCTTTTTAAAGTAATTTCAAATGAAATTGTACTTCTCTGCTCTCTTAAATACTTCAGTTGCAACATGTTTTGTATTCGGGGGTGCCTATGTCTTTAAATTACAGCTTTTGCAATTAAGATCCATCTTTCCTTTTCCGGGTGAAAAATGGTCATATATGAAGTGTATAAGTTTGGTTGTTGCATGTGACAAATGGATCACTTTTTGTTTTCATTTCAGAAGTATAAAAACTAGCAGTAATTTTCATATCACAGTCATCTGGGCTTGATGCAGAAAAAATACCCACTGAAGAACTGTAGTGAACCATTAACTGTAGTCACAGTGACTTTCCAAAGTGTCGCTTTCTGCCTAGATGGTTACACTGGAGTTTAGATAGCCATGAGCAGCCTTTTGTAACTACAGTATATTTTAACACAAAGTATTGTTGCCTTGGATCTCTTTTACCCTTTTAGGCTAGTTTTACTTTAAATAACAAAGCAAAGGTTTTGCATGTTTTCCTTCTAGCATATCTTAAGTGTTGGTTTTTGGTTTTGGTTGTGGTTTTTTTTAAATACCACTCTAAGGTGATTAACTTGGGGGAAATCAATCATCCCAATTAGGGACAAGAAATACTTCTTTTTCAGAAGTCACTAGTAGGTCCATCTTGACACTTCTGCAGCCATTGTGCACTATAATTTTTGAAGTAACCTAAACTTTATGCCATGGCCAACTGCAGGTAGGCGTATGTGCTTGAGATCCTCAAATGAGCTGATGGAGAGCACCTTACTAGGCCTGGGCATGAAACACTCTGCTCCCTCGTGTCGTGAATCTGTTTAATGTTCAGAGCCGTTCACACCAGTTCCATTTGCTCCAATGGATTAAGTTAGCTATTTGGTTAGATTTGGTATTTAAGCTCTTTGTCATATGGATATTCCTCTGTTTCTTCCATAGCCTAGAAAAAAGTTCTGTCATTGGCTTGAACAGGGTCCTATTTAAGCCTGTGGAATTCTCATTATTTTAATATTACTTTCCTAAATTGTCAGGTCTCCATGTGGGAAACTGCTCAGCTTTCAGCAGGGAGGCGCTAAGCCTGTGATCAGGATCAGATACTCAAACTTCTTATTTTAAAGCTAATACATAAAAACAGTATGAGGCTTAGTACCAAGTTTGAGCTGTTAAGCCACCCGGAGAGCTTGTGGTCACACTTTCATGTCGTGGTTATCTTCATGACAGTGTGTCAGTAACATAACCCTCAAGACACACAATTTTGAGCTCTGTATTTCAGTAGATCTGTTTACAGAAATAATTGCATCTTGTATCAGTTAACTCCTAACCTTGATCCTGTTGAATGTCTGTGAGGAGTTAACGTTGTGTATGAATAGAAAGCGAAGTGTCTTTAGCAGTCTTCCTATTTAAAGAAGACATAAAGCTTACACAGGCTTATCAAATGTATCCTAAAGAAATGATACATTGAGACTTGGGGGGGAAATATAATACATTGCTTTGCTTTTTCTTAACAGGATTATAGAGATATTATTGACACTCCTATGGATTTCGCTACTGTTAGAGAAACACTGGAAGCTGGCAACTATGAGTCACCCATGGAGTTATGTAAAGATGTGAGACTTATTTTCAGCAATTCCAAGGCCTATACACCAAGTAAAAGATCAAGGGTAAGACTTACTTCCTTTTTTTTTTTTCCTTATTGTTGTTTGAAAGAATACTTACATCTGAAAAATACAGGATAGAAAAAACAGAGACAGTGTAATTGATTACTTTAAAAACAAGTAGAATTATTTTTGGTCTTCAAACATGAATATTTCTGAGAAAGTAGTATAGCTTTGTATTGTAAAGGAAAGGAACAAATGCTGTTTAAATGCCTGAAGTTCTGATGTTTTACAAGTGTGTTTCAAAAGTAAATATTTGAAAGTGGATCTAAAGGGAGAGTCACATTGAAGGAAAGATCTGTAGAAACAATGATTGTCGGTACAATAGTGGAATTTAACTGATATTTTGGGGAAGAAACTAGATTTTCAAAACACATGCACACAAAGTCACGGACTCCTCCCCCACTTTGGAGGTTGCCCCAAACTGAAGTATCTAGGTATAGGGAGTAGAGGATGATGAAATTCTGTGCTGCTCACAGGTAAGCAGTGAGATCGTAATGAAGCATTTAAGATTTCTGGGAAACAGAACGGTTTACACAAAGCATGAGCCTACAAAGCCGTTCTTACTGAGTTGATACTGAAGTGCCCTGCCAGTGGTAGTGTTTGTAATGTTTTCTCTCAAATTGACTTGCAGGTTATCTGTTAGCACTGAAAGTTAGAAATGGATGCTTAAGCATGTTCAAGGCTTCTGTGTAGCTTTTCTTTTACCAATATGCATTAAGTGTTAGACTAGAATTATTAATAGCTTTTATGTTTAGCTGTTCTAAATAGAAAATTAATCATCGGGACTTTATTGTCTTAAAACGCAGGGACAAATTGGGTAGCAGGTGACTCGCAAGAAGGACTGATCAGAGACTGGTCTCTTCAGTCAGTAATAGGCAATGGGGGGGGGGAAATGTGCACCTGTGTAATTCTAATACATTTATTGTACCTGTTACAACCAACTCACTGGTAGTATCAATTCATCCTTAAAAGGAATAGACCGATGTTCAAATCTAGGATACAAGGATGCAACTTAATACAGAAGAAAATTAGATTTCTTGACCTTGGGCATGATACAGTAAAATTCTGTTAGGGATCTCTTCTTTGTGGTCTCTGCTGAAGCTAGAAAGGGATGCATTCTGGAAAGGCAGTTGAAAAATGGACAGTTGAAAAGATGGCGTTTCTAATTTTTCCTTTTGTGTGTGATCTTCAGTTGTAATATACTTTTCAAAAACAATGACAATAGTTAAAGCAAACTTGCACATGCATTAGTGTAAATTTGTTGAGACAGACTGTAAATTTCATTAAAACATTTCCATATTAATCAGTTTACTCTTCCGAGCTATTGTTCAATGGTAAATAAGTAAAATGATGCTTTGGAAAAGTATAAAACTTGCTTGTTTACTGGCTTTTCTTTTTTAGATCTACAGCATGAGTTTGCGCCTTTCTGCTTTCTTTGAAGAACACATAAGTTCTATTTTATCAGATTATAAATCTGCCCTACGCTTCCATAAAAGAAACACAATAAAGAAACGAAGGAAAAAAAGAAGTAGGAGCAGCTCAGTTTCCAGTAGTGTTGCATCCAGGTACATTAATTCCTTTATAGTCTTGATGAAAAGCTACGCGAGTTTGTACCTAAAGAGAACTTTGTGTGGTTTCTGCTTAATACTTCCTTTACTATTCCCTATATTGCAGAATGATAAGCTTTGACATGCAAGTCCCTATGGTGTGGAAGAGTTTTAAACTTTACTTAGAGCTATCCTAGTGTAAGTTCTTAAAATTCAAATAACTGCTAAACATGTACAGTTAACTAGCATCATTGGGATAGTGATGGCATCATGCTTTGTCATATAACTGTAGTATTTAGTGTAAAGATTGACTTTCCAGAGGCTCTCAACTACATGAATTTCCACAGTAAATGTCACATTTTTAACATACTTCATACAGAGACGGTCGTTTTACTCCCACGATCTCAGACACTAGCTTTTGATTTTATTTATTCCTGTAAAATAAAAAAGTGGTCATCCAGGATACAAATTGCTACTCCTTTTGCAGCCCTGAAAGGAAGAGGAGATTAATAAAACCTCAGCCGAAGGCAGAAGCTTCTGCCAGCTCTTCATCCTCTGCACCTGTACGGTCAACAGCACCGAGACATGCACCACCTCAGATGAATGGAAAAGCAGCTGAAACCTCGTCCCTTGTGCGGACTAGAAGCAATAGGGGGGTAACAGATGTGGCTGTTACAGAGCAACCATCTACTTCTTCAGGAGCAAAGCCTTTAACAATAAAGCCTTTAATTACAAAGCCTAATACTACTGCAGGGTCAGGAAAGTCAGGCAAGTTGTTTTTTTGATTGTTTGGTGTCTGGGGTTGGGGTTTGTTTTTCCAGCTGTCCATGTTTTTAAACATAAAACTTGCTTTTTGGAAATCTAAGTCTTTGTCAGAGTTAAGACTGGTTCTGTTTTCAAGCTGCTGGCCCTTTGAGGTTCTTCAGAGGAAAACTGAGCAAGTTAGGCAATGTTATTTTATCCAGGAAGCTGTCTCATTTCTAGATCACTGATTCAAATTGTTTGGAGTAGAAACAGACTTCCTTTTTAGCCAAGTAAGATTGAATGTGGTATAAACTACTTGATTTTTTTTTTCCTTTTTGTCTTTCTAGTACTGGAGAATTCAACTAAACATTCCAAGAACCAGAATACTGTATCAGTCCCTAGCCAGTCTGATTACAGTCATAACACTAGGAATAACTCCGCAAAGGAAAATCCTGAGAAAGAGAAGCAAATCAAGCGCAAAGTAAAATCTTCCACTGTTAATCAACAAGGTACGGAGTTTCTTTGGAACTTGCCTCCTCCTGTTATTAATGTAGTGGCTGTAGTGTTGTACTTTAGTCATGATAATTTGGGGCTGGGGAAATTAGTATGCATTATAATTTAGCGGAATAGGGAAGTCTAATGAAACAACTCAGTCACAGTTTGTTTCCTTCTTGATAAATTAGCACGTTTTTGACGACTCTTAATACCATTTCCATGGTGAGATAGCTGTGGTGTTAATGTATCAAAATTGGCTAGACGTATCCATACCTCCATTTAAATTACTACAAGGGTCATGTTATGTATGAGTTCTCAGATTCCAAAGCAGACTTCTGCAGGGTCACATTTTAAACTCTGGGTTTTACCTAATAAAACTTATGTCTTATATTTGGGTCAGTAACACTGAGTGGGAGGACACTCTCCAGAAGCATGAACATAAAGATAGAGCATCCCAGCTGGAGCAAAACCAGGTGTTTACTGCTTCTGTTTAGTATATTTGTATGGATTGATTGGATCTAGTTTCATGTAATCTGACTACTTGCTTAGTCTTTTGATGTGGGGATACCTTAAAACTCAAAGCTTCTGTGGCCACTGAAATAAGATCTTCTAGTCATAAAAGCTTTCCTGATCTGGAAGGAACTTCGAACTGTTACGAAGCTTCTGTGAAGCAGCCAGATCCACTAAGCATCTTTCCCCTGAAGACGGAGAAACATTAGTCTGCAAATCGAGCCCCACCTAATTAGTCTGGTTACTCCTTGCGGTCTTCCTCTCCCTGAGGATTCTGTTCTTTCTGACTCTGCCGTGCTTCTGAAAAAGCAGCTTGTGGTCTGATAAGTTGAATCATCTGTCCAGTCCTTGCAAGCTTTCTCACAAAGGCCTTGGCTGTTACCATGTGGCATGGCTAAATATGCACCTGTTATATGACTGGATGTTTGGTCATGAGAGATGTATCTGAGTCTTGCTGACGTGATCCTCTCTCCTGCACATCCACTCATGACAGTGGAGGCCTGTAGTGCATGATGGGGCAATTTGAACACAGCAGGAGCTGTGCCTGGATGTTCTGTCAAATGCTGGCTACGAGTCCGTTCCTGGTCATATTTTAGGCAAGGGCTGTGGTGTCAGAACATCTCCGTAAGAGGTCCTGTGACGTGCCCCGCTGAGGAAGTTGAGTGCCACTCACCTAAGGAAAGCTTAGAGCCCATAAAAGCCTCTAAGTTTGTGTCTGTTAATGTGAGAAATCTGTACAAATTGCGTACTCCCATGTTTCAAATTACAAACTCCCATGTTTCTACTGTTTTCCTCGCTTATTGTTGAAATTACCCTGGTCTAATGAACTGGCTATAAAGGGTGCTACCTCAGGCTGAAAGAAGCTTTCTCAGTTCTCCAGAGATGACCTGCTGTGAAGCATTCACGATCCTTGCAGCAATGCTTCTTGAGTAACTTTTTGCTGTTGCAGATACCAAATAGGAGGTTTTGTCCACTGGTCTCCGCAAAGAGAAACACTTGAGTTGTTACCTTCTTTCTTTCTTCTTTTTTTTTTCTGTTTTGTTCAAGCTACTTTGAGCTAAACCCAACTAGAAGTTAGTCCTCATTGCATACGGGCATGAAACTCTTTGAGCTCAACTTAGGGTTTCTTAGATTTTGACAGACTGACCATCACTGTGAATCCATTCAGATGTTTTAGTAAGAGTTTTATTAAGATGATGTGAAAATCAATATAAATGCAAATCTTATGTGATAAGTACTCTCATTTCTTTACAGCAGAGTGCAAGAATAATGCTTTGGCATCAGGAAGCATTCAGGTAAATGGACACGGAGGACAGCCTTCGAAACCTCCAGTTAAAAGAGGTCCTGGACGGAAACCGAAAGTGGAGACTAATAACAGTAGCTGTGAAGTGGTGCACAAGAAGAGAGGCAGAAAACCAAAAAAGCTACAAATTGTTGAACAGCAAAAGGCTGCAGAGCAGAATACAATCCAGACCGCAAGGGATGTACCAGAAGAAGCCTCTGCTTCTACTGCATGCAATTCTCTTTCTGAAAATAATATGAAGGAAGACTTGTTACAAAAAAAAGGACGTGGGGGTAGAAAGCCAAAAAGGAAGATAAAGACCCATCAGCCAGGCTCGGACCTCTTGGTTCCCGTGAATGTTAAAATGCAAACAAGAAGCAGGAGGAAAAAGATAGATGAGCCTATGGAGGAGGGGTCTGAAGAGCTTAAAGATTCTGAACCTCACATGAGAACTAGAAACCAGGGTAGGAGGACAGCCTTTTACAATGAAGATGACTCTGAGGAAGAGCAAAGGCAGCTATTGTTTGAAGACACCTCCTTAACTTTTGGAACATCTAGCAGAGGCAGAGTCCGAAAGTTGACTGAAAAAGCAAAAGCTAATTTAATTGGTTGGTAACTTTTACCAAGGGTTTTACTTCAGAATGCTATGAAGCAGGTACAGTTAAGGAACAGCAGAACAGACTTCTGCTTCCCTGCTGCTATTATGGGTTAGAAGAGTATGTTCTGATTTGGGGAGAAAAATTTAGCAAAAAATAAACTGAAAAAAAAAGAGAACATTCTTTGAAAGAAATATATATTTTAAACTTTTGCTATTTATTGTCCTCCAAATAGGTTATGCATTTCAAGAGTCATTTTGTTCACAGTTGAGAATAATTGAAGCAATTTCTGGCTGACGTACGGAGTTGAGAACTACTCTGCTCGAGTAGTGCATACTATCTCTACACAATTAAAAAAAGGCGATAGAACTCTTAATGCCACAAACTGAAAACAGAAGTCTATTTTTGACGAAGCAAGGTACACTTTGATTGTAAAGTCAGGTTGCCTAGGAAGGCAGACTTTGGCAAAAAGTGGCAGTAAATTCACTTACATTTCTGTTAAATACAAAAATACCAAACTTTGCTAATCTGAAAATGCTTAATTTCAGTAGTGATGGAACGTTCAACTGCAAAAGAAGCCTAGCACAGGCTGTTGGTTTATCCAAATTCTGCCAAACATAGCAAAAATGTAACCACAAATATATATATCCACATTGGAAAAAGTTTGACTAATGTCTAATTTTTCAGACCTTGATTCTTGTATCAATCACTAAATCTCTGTTTATTGTGCCAAAGACTGAGAATCAGTGCAGTGGAAAGCCTTTTTTTTTCTTTTTGAGTGTCAGTACAGCATACCATTTGCAGTGATAAAAGCTGTTTATTGTTTTAAATAGTAAGTTGTTGACATTGTTCTGAAATGTATCCTTTCTTGGTACTTTTGGTAGAAAATAATGCACTGGTGGGGTCCTTTGACAGAGATGTTTTAGACAAAATGTATAATTGGTTGAAGGATTCAAGGAAACTACAGGACAGGTATGGAATTATGATGTTTACTTTCTGATCCAGATTGATAGTTGTTTCTACAACTTTAGACGTGCTTAAGAGGCTAAAATGACCTACAAAGAAGAGTGTATGTGTATATATTAATATATACATAAACACATACATAAAATATTACCCAGGTATAAATTTTTTTCAGGATTTTTTAGATAGCACTAGAACTGAAATAAATTTTAAAATGTCATACTTTATAGTTTGATTTTAAGGGGAAGATTGGTTATTTTCAATTATTAAGGTTAAAAGGCCAAATCACTTTTTATGCAATCATGTTTTATACAGTGGTCTCATTGCACATTGTGTTTTTCTGCACTTTTTATGGTATATCACGCTGACATAAGTCAATATACACCCTAAAGAAAAATTCCATTTAATGATTGTGCCTTGTATTCTATTATTTCTTGCATCCTTAGTAAAATTAAGTTGTCTATTGTAAATGATAACTATATGACTTAGGGGAATGTATTGTTATATGTACTGCTCTGGAAAAGAAAAGCAGTTATTTATTTGTTTATGGTACATTTAGTTATTTTATACCTTTACAAACAAACTTTAATACCATTTTCTATCACTTAAAAAAGTATTGTCCAGTTTTAAGGAAAAAATACAGAAGTAGTCATATTTTCTGAGATCTGGTATGGTACAAAAATGTAACCAAAATTTTCTGGTTATACATTATTTTGGAAGTTGGGTAGTGTGAAAGACTTTCTTTTCTTTTTTTTTTTTTTTTTTTTTTTTTTTTTCCCTTTTTTTTTGTGTGTGACCCTAACTTAGTTGAAAAAATAAACCTGAAATGAAACCTCAGTTCTGTACACCCTTACTGTATAATAACCCCCACACACACCCCACCCCCCACAATATCTAGGAGAGCATACAGAATTAAGACCTTAAATTTGCACAGATCATGTATACTTACTTGAGGCCTAATTCTTCACTCTTTATTTTCTGTTACAAAAAAGCTTAAACGGTTGAACAAAGAACATTGTTATCTGGCACCAAGAGGACTAGAAAGATGCTACTGTGGATAGCAAATTGGTATCCACCATACCTATTTTTCTGTAGTTCATGATGCATTTTGCTACAAAAAGTGACTAAAATATTTTCCAGATCCTCTTTGAATTGTTGTGGATATGAATTTGGGGAGCAGGGATTAGTTTGCATTTCATTTGTTGGTATATTTATTTTTTCTAACAAGTATTTGTCATTCAGTTAAAATGGAGTCACTAAACACATGGTAAGAACAAGCTGTGGTCATACAGTTGCAATAGAGCTTCACAGTTCAAAGCTAATTGATTCTACTTGTTAATTTTGTCAAATCTCACTGATGAAGGCAATCATTTGAAAGTGTGTAATTTCCTGATGTTATCTGCATTGTAATATATGAAATAGATTATATCTAAAATTCAACTTCTGTATTTACTCCATTTGTAATAATGTTTTATATGGCATGTTTATGTGTATATTTATATATCGAAAATACCTTGTATGTAAGTTTTGGGGACTGAAATAATATGCGTTCCCTTAACAGTAGGTAGAAAATTGTGCATCTTAATTTTACGAGAATAGAAGGCCTTACCTGCAGAACATGGGTACTGCTTCCCACCCAGTAATATCAGTGACTTTAGCCAGTAATTTTTTAATTCATATTAGACGCATTAATGGTTTTCGTTTTAAAATAAAATGTGGCTAATTTGGGTCATTTTTTTGATAGCAGCAACACTAAAAATTTGTTAGAAATTAATACCAGATTTATTTAAAAGTTATATTTTTATAATTTAATTTCACTAGGTTGCAAACTTTATTTATGATACTTTAGTCACCATCAGACTGTGCATTTTGGTTGGGGAAAAATGTATTATTTGAGGTTGTTGTGACATACTGTATCAACACAGAAAAGGAGCTTTTTGATTACCAGGTCTTAAGTTTTTAAATGTGAGCAATAAACTATTTGTCAATGTTCTGAAATAATTTAAAAACTATAGTTATATGCATGTTTTATAATGCCATCTCAAGTACCTAACAACTGGTTCAGAAAATGGAGTATCAAAATCTCATGTGCTTGTTTCACATACACATTGTAAATATTACATAGGTTCGTAGTCATACACGCGCCAATGATCTTACAGACCTGGCAACAGCTAAAGCAGTTTTATTCATTAAATCCATTTATATTTGACATGGATGCGAGGATACTGTGCTGATATTTCTACTCTATAGTGGGACACATTAAAATTGGTATTTACCGCTGAGTGGTATCTTGATAACGGTGTCTTCTCTTAACTACCGATGAGGAAATACCTTCTGGTTTTGTGATACCAGTGTGCTCTAAATGTTTAACAGAAATCATTGTACCTGTGCCTACATACTTAGCTCTTTAGCCATTTTGTTTCTGTTGTTAGTGTGTTCTCTGGGAACTGAACTTAAATTTTATCACTATAGTGTTCATTATTGTCAATATTGAACTAAAGCTCTTTGTCACTCGGCAATGACCAGTGATGCAACTTTACAGAAACATGTCTTCCTCCAGTGATTAGACTGCTGTGATATATATTTGCATATGTTTATTTGTACAGTGTCCAGTTTGTACATGTGATCAGTTTGTTGATAGACTTGTAAGATTGAGTTGGTTGAGTTAAATATTACTATGGCTTAATATTTGTAAAACTATTAATTGATAAAGGACCCCAATGCAGCACGTCGGATATAGTAATATCTATTTAAAAAATAAATTGTAGTGTAGAGACAACTGTATTGCTGTACAAATACGTTTCAAGTACCAATTCTTGATTCCATGCCAGAAGCTTTCGTCTTACCAAAAAGACCTGCATACAACACACACAAAAAGAAATAGTCTGTCCATTCAGTAACTTCAGGCTTGTTACAATTTTTACACCGCATTGTTAAATCTTTAGCTCACATTTGTTGGATCAAGGACTACACTTAAATGCTTTAGCATGTAATTTGAATTTAGGCACACGTTAAATGGTTGACTTGTTCTATAAAAGCAATAGACTTAACTAGATGGGACCCTTTCACCCCATACTTGCATAGTAGATTGGAGGTTAGAGGTTTTGAAGCTCACTTTCATCAACATTCGCATTTAATTTGAAGCACGCAAATTGTGCTGAGGTAACTTTAACATATTGCTGGTCAATCAAGGTACAGCCATACCACAGTAATTACATTGTGTAAGGTCTTTACCTTACTCTAAAGTAGCATATTTTGTCCACAGTAGTTTTTCAAAGGTTTTTATTTTGGCCTTTTTTAATACAACTGAGTGATAAACAAGAATTTAAATACAACTCTGCAACAGTGCTGTGACACAGAAGGTAGAGGGCTTTAAAACCCCACCTAGAAACAGCAAAAGCTTATTTTATGTTTACTACCTAATGAAGCCAAATTAACTGTGTAAAATTACTATTTAATATATTTTCTTTTATCCCTGAAGTCCTTGTAACAGATTGGTTTCCAAGGGGACCTAGATAGTCAACTGATAAAAGGGCTGTGAGTTTTCTGCTGTAAATTATTGTATATATGTGCTTGTTCATATGCAGAGGAAAGTATTAAATTTCATAAAATTGGCTGAGGCTTGACAATGTGTTTACAATAACAAACCTGGGATTGACAGTTTACGTAATTTCCTGGTTTTGAATCGGGAATACAGCTTGTACACTGTCTGCTGTGTCGGGGGGGAAATAACAGCTTTTAAACTAGAGCCAGCCTCTAGGTGCTCTTGCATTTGTGCTGATTTTAATGTGGGAGTTTGCCGTGTCCTTTGCAGTGTGTTAGAGGAGGAAACACTCCAGGAAATCTAGATTAAAAGACGAATTGCAAAAAAAAGGCAAGTAGCTGCCTTCCCCCCCCCCCCCCCCCAAGGGTATAACAGCCTCAAGGCACTCTAGAGAGAAATCTTATATGCTGCAATAAAATAAAGGTGAATAAATTTAGCTTTTAAGGGGGTAGGTATTGAGACAAGTAGTCATTTGGATCCTTCTTAATGCAGATAAATACATCAGGAAATTCACTTCAAATAATGCAAACAATGAATTCTAGGGAGGGAAGGTAGTACTGTACTATGAATTTCTACCCTGAAAGAACAAAGAATGAGGTCATGCAAACTGGGAGTAGAAAGAAATCTAAGTACCTATCACGTATACATTCCTGTATGATGTACATGTACTGTTTTGTGCTTACAACTGCGTGTGTTGGTTTGCCAATACATTGAGACTGTACAGAAGTTACATTTTTGGACCATACTAAAACTGCAGAAGTGTGGCAGACAACTGGATAACGATCTTGCGTGAATTAAATTCTGTCATAACATTTAAATATGTATAGAATGGAGCTCAACTTCGAGGAAATGTCCTAGAAAGGTTAATTTTGAAACTGACACATTTTCAGATTAAAAATTACACTTATTTTGTACAGAATTATGTAAAACACAAATCTGTTGTATGTAATGAGTAACAGTTTTGAAAACTATAATTCTTTAGCTTTATCAAGTTTTTTTCCTTCCAGAAATCTGGATTATCATGTTATAACCTGAAGTATCTCACCAGGATAACAGTGCCCTTTCTTTTTGTACATATGGATTGGAAATTTCTTTACTGTTATGTGGACACTTTCTATGTTAGTTTTGATGCATAATACTTTGAATCCTTTTATACAAACTAGAATGTATGTGTAAGAATTACTGTCACTGCAATGTAGTAATTACAAACTTATTTTTAAATAAATAGAAAACATGTTTTTCTAATCTGTCCAACAGTGTGTGTTTCTACCTAGTGATTTGCTGTGTTACAGGACAATTGCTTAGGTGTTCTTCAAAACAGCCCAAAATCGGCTCGTTTTGACTCCTTGGGAATATGGTATAGTGGAATATGGTAGTGTATGACGTGGGAACAGACAAAAGTACAACCAAATCGCACTCTGATAGAGATCAAAAATGTCTATGTTGTAGGGTTTTCACTAAAACCGCTGTTCTGGAGGCAATATAAAGGCACTAGCAGCTGGCACTGAAGACGCCATGTTGCCAGCCCTCATAGCTCGCTTTCACTTGTGCAGCAGGGTACCCCTCTTCCTCCAAGAAGCCATCCCTGTTCAGGTGAAAGCTGTTTGTGCCAGAGCTGCGTCCAGTCTGGAAACCTCTGCTTCCCAACAACTCTAGAAGAAGCTGGAAACAACTAAGCAGAGAGAAGTCCCCCGCCTCCCTGCATGTAGAGTACTGGTCTCCAGTCCAGTCGCCCTGATGGGCGATGCGCAGAACAGTCAATGCAGGATACGTTTGCACAGCACTGTGTTCGTTCATATCTACCTCTTTCCGCTCAGCGAGTGTATAACAAATGTTTGGTATTTCTAATACTGCACTCTGGGGGTTCTGTTTAATTTCACCTGTTACTTGTTTATCAGACGATCTTCTCCTCCTGTGCCTCACCAGAAATCACAAGGGAGTGACAGAAGAAACCTTTCCCTCACCGACGCAGGTATGTGTGCTGCTGAGCAAGGGGATCGGGGTGTCAGAGCGGAACGAACAGAGCTCCCCATAGCTTTCCAGACGTGTCCACCATGGAGCCTGTGGCAAGACTAGTTTCAGTGTATGAGGAAAAACCTCTGTTGCCTCAATTATCTGTGTGCGTTTTAGTAATTGGTGTGTTCTGCTTGGAGAGAAATAATTTTAGAATACTGAAAATGCAACATACTCCCATGTTTCTGTTAAGTACCGGAGGTGGTAGTTTTATTGCATATGCACCTCCAGGCTTATAGTGGTGCGCTCTTCCAAAACCAAGCCGCCCCAGGCCCAGGGTTTTAGACTTGTTACCATGAATAGTCTTAAGCAGTTCTTGAATTGTTTGTTTCTTCCAAGGGAGATCTGACAAGAAGTCTACAGTTTTTCTTCTTTTAAAAGGTCTTTTTCTGTGTAACTTTGTACAGAATCCTTAAAATACAAACGTATCCCAGTTCTCTCTTCACTTGTGTGGCAGGTGTCCTTTTGAAATGTACTGTGGCTATTTGAGTAGGAATCAAGACTTTGCTTAGGATGAACAGGTGCTGCGAAACATTGGTATCTGATGGGTAGATGCTGACTGCCAGTGCTAATGCTTCATTACCTTGTTAATACCATTTACACTAATGAAGGAAATGATGTATGGTCATTGAAGCTGACCATTTTGTTTTCAAAGTGAAAAGTTCTTGTACCAAAGCCTGTGTTCTTTCCTGCTCTAGCAATTAATATGAGGTTCACAAAAGAGTGTATCTGTCACTTTTCCCAAAGACAAATGAGCAAACTGTAATTGCTTTAAAAATTAATCAATGTTTCTATCTGAAGCACATGTGAAAATAAAGCAAGTGCCAGAAAATTAAAACTGGCAAGCAAGGTAAGTGGTGACTGGAATTTAAATAGTGGGTAACTGAGTTACTGTACACAAAATTAGCATGTAAAATAAAAATTTTGTGGGTTTTACTAATGTTGGCAGGAAACTCAAAGCCCAAACCATCAGGTGTTTTTTCTAGCTCAGAGAAATCTTGTGTCTGGTATCTTCACAACAGGCCTACCTGACTCTTCTACAGGAATGCAGGGAGGATTTAGGAATCCTTTCTCGAACTTAACCTGTGTGTGTGCTGAAGGGTGGGCAGGGTAGGGAATTCTGGACTGCACAGTTTCCTTTGTGTGTCCGTTTCTTGTCTCAGAAATGGGGAGGTTTTACCTAGACTTGGTCCTGTCTGCCTCTCATTTTACTTCAGCTTGCAGGCACAACAAGGAAAAATGAGGAAGTAGAAACAATAGCGGAGGCAGGTAACCAATTCATTCGGCATCCAATTTCTGCGGAAGCATATTCCTTAAGACACTGAAGTCAAACTAAATATTAGCATTCAAGGGCCTGACAGCCTAATATGTTAATTTGTGCTTTGTCTCAGGTCTCTGAATTTGACTTTGAACAAGGATATTAAAAATAATAAAGACTGTAGCTTAAAATGGCAAGCTAGTTATAATTAAAAATCCAGTACTTGAAACTTTTATTCTGTTTAATGTTTGTAAAGGGTTTGAAGTTGTAAGATGTGTAAATTGTGTTCACATTAAACTCTTCCCATAAAGTTATAAGGGAAATGAGAGGTTAAATTGTTTAGGAAAATTATTAGAAATTTCTTAAAAGCTTTGTCGTAAGTTAGATTATCTGAAATTGTATTACAGATTTTTTTTTTTTATGTTAATTTATCAAGTTGTAATTTTCCTCTGGCTTTGGAACTGTTCCAAGAAAATGCTTCAGTCTGTGTAGCATCATGTCTAGCCTTTTTACAAAATTGCATTCTTATAAAGCTGCTTGTGAGCTTTGGACCTTATTTTTGCCCTTGTCTTGGTGCCCTTGACTCCCTGTTAAGCCTCCTCTCTCCTCCTCAGGGGACTGTTACTGCCAGGGAAGAGTCACGGCAGAAAGCTGTTCTGTTTATCCAGCCTCCACAGACCTGATGAATTCCAGTTTCTCTCTGTGCATGTGATTTGATTCTATCGGGTTTATGGAGAAGTCACAAAAGAGGCTGTTTTGAATTTTTACAGCATAAAAACCAGTTGTCCTGGTTTTCTGCAGCCCAGTAATTGCTGTTGTTTCACAGCTCTGTGAAAATATATGCCTTATCAAGTTAAGAGAAATTTGGTTCTTCTGTACATCTGGAAGTTCTTGCTTCTGCATGGAGAAAAAGAATGGTGGAAACCATGAGATTTTACGCATGCAAGAAAATTCATGTAACTCTCTAAGAAAAATCGAGTCTCCTAAACTTGGGATCTTCGCCCAGCTCAGAGCACCCCAAAGGAATGGTGGCTCTTGATGTGTGTCATTCTTCCCCCGGCTGTTTGAAACATCCAAAAAACATCTGCTTTCTGAGCATTTGGTCTGAGGTTCCCTTTACACCTCAGGAAAACTTTTCAGATTTTTTTTTTCCCCCCTCTAGTATTCTAATAAAGCAAAACCTTTAGGGACTAAAAGTCCTTTAAGGTATTTTACTTCCTGAAGGAGATCACAGTACAGCACTGTTGCACCTGGTCCCATCCAAGTCCAGGACTCTGGAAGCCAAAATGTCAAGTAGGTGACGGAGCACAATCTTTTCTTATGCCACTGACTCTGCCTGCTTTGGCAGAGACTGAAGCTGCCCTCGCCTTTAAGGCCCTTACGGCCGCGCTTTTGTGGTCTTCCAGGGAAGAACGAGAGCTCAGTTTGAGTCTGCTCCTGTCAGAAGTGGCTCTGACCACTGAGGCCTTTCTCTCCTCGCAGGGGGCGTGTATCATGTGCGCCTCCATTCTGGGGGAGAGAAGAGTCTGTTTAAGTAACTATGAAATGTCGGGCACGAGTATGTGCTGTCATACGCAAAGTTAAACTTGCGTGAAATTCAGTTGCACAGAACATTAAAGTTCTTCATGGCCATAGTGATAGCAAAATCACTAGGCTTGAAAAATGTCTGGCATTTATCTTCAGGAAGATCTAATACAGGCTGTACTGCGTAGGCTTCTGCACTTTGGATTTGTAAAAAAGAACATTCTCAGGGAAAATGAGAGACATTTAACCACCACAGCCCTCAGAGGTGTTTGAGTTAGTGACAGGCAGAGCTGGTGCTCAAAGCTTCCTTCAAGCATTTTGCGCTGGCTTCTCTGGCATGAAACAAGTGGTTCGGGGAGAGAACAGCTGCGCTAAGCACGCAGTTGCAGCTGGGCCGCCTCTTTGCCGGTGCTTGCTCTGCCTGGGGCTCTTGGTGCCCGGCAGCCCCCTGCGGTAGGAGAGTTGGGGAGCGTTCCTGCCATGGTAACCTCTGCCTGGTAAGAAGGGAAACCACTGTGGTCCTGTGCAGGATCCTAGCGCCATCAGACCATGAAGATCCCTTTAGTCAAGCCGGTACCACAGCCTCGTGCGTCTCCAGTGAATGAGGAGCTCGAGGCCGCCTTTGCCACCCCTGAGTCACAACGGAGCACCCAGGGGGGTCGGTTTCTGTCTGGCTCTTCCACCACAAACCTCTGCTCAAGCACGAGGGGAGCAACCTGCTTCGTAACTGAAGCATCTTGCAATTTGATTTACTCTGTATTTCTGGAAGGTGTCTTAATGTTTGGGAGTAAGTGGCTTGGGTCGCACTTTGAGACCTTCAGCGTCCCTGAGGTGGGATCAGGTATTTCTGTGGCTCCTGAGGTTGTGCCCGAGGGAGCAGTTAGAACCCTCTATTAACTGCAGCCTGGGCTGTCGAGATGCGACCACAGCCACGATGGCCCCAAATAATCTGTTCTCCTTGACATAGGCTGCGTGGGGCAAACTGGAAATTGCTGTGGACCACAAGGCATCTAGAAAGGTTCCTCACTTTGCATACCTTAGGCTAACACAGATCCAGCTGCAGTCTGAAAGCTCTCTGGTGCTGAGGCTCATTTTTCTAAGTGGTCACATTTCCTCAAACCCACTCGGGCGCCACAGAGATCCAGGTGTCTCATTGTGGCTTACAGTTATAGCCGAGATTTAAATCTGAGCTAACAGTTTTCGAGATGCAAACCGTAGAAGTGAGGAAGACACGGGAGTATTTTTGTGTTAAAGTTGATAGATGACCATGTAGTGACCAAATTACAGCACTGACTGCATCTCAGAATGGTTGCAAGTCATGTCAGCAGAAAAACGCTTCAGGCAGCCTGTATCTGTTACCGGGACAAAAAAGGGAAAGTGGCAGATGCAGGGATGGGGCTGGCTGAAGAAAAGATGAAGAGCAAAATCAGGCTTGTGCCTCATGTGACTGCAATGACCATCTAGCAAACTGCCACCATCTTGGGATGCAGCTGAGGTCCCTGTGGTTTTGCCAGGCTCAGTAGCAATTACCCAGACGTTCTGGCACATGTAACTTCCATTCTACTAATGCAATGAGCACCCTTAAGCCTCTGCTCCATTTATCACCTGGCTTGTGTCTTGTTATGGGTGCAAATCACATGAAGTAAAGCTGAAAGGAGACATGTGGGGTGAGGCAGCAGCCAAGCCTTACGGCTCATCTCCTCCTGCAGCCACAGCTCTGCTCATCTGCTCCAACTTGGCTTCTCTGTGTGCCGCAGCTGGAGCGTTTTCAGACAACGGTTTACTGGGGCTAAGCCTGTGTGGAATATGTATGTCAAATATCTCTTCCTGCTTTTGGAACTTGATCTTTCATCAGCAAAGCTTTAGCTCTGTATTAATGAAAAACATTTTGCTGCTCACTCGGTATCGTGCTTAAATCTGCAAACTTGGCCAGCAATTACAACTGTGAACTGCAGTCCGCAGAGAAGCGAGGACAGAGGGATGGTAAGTGCAATGCTGGCTTGGCTTCCGGTGCCTCTAAAATGGTAAGGCTGGAATTGCTGTCACTGAGTCACAAGTTTGGGTTTAGCAGTTGGTTTTTTTTTCTTTTTGTGATTTTTTTTTTTTTTTTTTTTTTTACTTGGTTGACTTCTAGTAGAGCAAATTAGTAACAATTTGTTTTCCTCAATCTTTCTACTTTCTGTGTACCAGAACATATTTAGTCTAGGACAATAAAAAGGTTGACTAGCAATATTAACTTGAAATCATACTGTTGCCAAGAACAGATAGAGAGAAAAAAAATCTAGTTCAGCACCTCTCCACCATTTCACGTATCATTCCCAAAAATGTGTGGATTTAGATTGTTTTCTAACTGCCTGATACCCACTGATGCTGTCAAGTCACAGCTGTTTTTTTCACCAGAAGCCAATAAAACACAGTTCAGCCCGTTATGTGAGGTAATGTGCCTGTTAAGTTGTCCAACTGAAGCTACTTCCACTATAATTTATCTATAAAGAAACAACTTGATTGGTTATGTTTTTAAAACATATTTAGGTTAAATTTGTATTTGTAGTCTAGATTGGTATTTATGTGAATTTTCAACTGGGGATACCTGCCATGTTGCACAAGTTTTAATCCACCAATAAACAAATCACTAAGCCCGGCCACTTAGTTCCCACATGATGTATTTTCCACCAGTGCTGTTTTGAAATCACTATTATAATTTTTGCCAACCCCTCATCATCTTTGTACAACCTTACAATTGATGTACTCGGGCTGTCCCCAAAGCAAGAAGGGCTCTGGGGAGACCCTGAGATGGCGGGAGAAAGGAAGAACATCAATTGGCACCACAAGCAATGGAGAAGGGAAAGCAGCAGTGCCAACTCCTGATGCTTTTTTCCTTAGCTTCCTGCCCAGCCAAGGCATGGGAATTCAAAGCACTTTATGCACTAGAAAAATGGATTGTCTTTGTTTGACCACATATTCCAGCACGCTGCATGTAAGACTCCTGATACTATGCTTGCTTTTCTTAACTGTCTTTCATGGGCCCCAGGCTCAAAACAACTACTCCAGGCAACCCAGTTCAGCCTAAGCAACAAGTCACACTCTTCCAGCCAACAATGTGCTCTGTTTAAGAGCTAACACCACTCCTCTGCTCCGTATGACATAGTGTAGGAGATGCTACATGATTTTCCCTGTCTGTAGAGATAGAATCAGAGAATAGTTTGGGTTGGAAGGGACCTTTAAAGCCCATCTAGTCCCACCCCCTGAAGTGAGCAGGGACATCTGCAACTAGACCATGTTGCTCAGAGCCCCGTCCAGCCTGACCTTGAATGTTCCCAGGGATAGGGCTTCTACCACCTCTCTGGGCAACCTCTGCCAGTGCTTCACCACCCTCATCATAAAAAAAGTCTTCCTTATATCTAGTCTGAATCTCCCCTCTTTTGGTTTAAAACCATTACCCCTTGTCCTATCGCTACAGCCCCTGCTAATGAAAAGATGTAACGAGTTGTTAGGTGTCTAATAATATTGTGATTGGTGCTATACACTGTTGATATTATCCAAAACAGAAAGCAGGAGGTATTTCAGCCTGTATCATCACAGGGTGTAGTTCCTGCATTTTTAAAAATTATTTCTGAGACCATTTTTTGCCTTTAGCGTGTGCCTACAGGAAAAAGTACTTAAGTTTTTCATTTGAAAGGTGTAACTATGGCTATGTTACTGAAGAAACAATGAAAAGGGAGCTATGTTACTGAACTAGGTATGGCTCGATAATATTTTACATTTTTTTCATGGTACTGCCCTTCAGAGAGGTGTGCTCAGTAAGCGAGAAGAGACGGCTAAAACATTTCCTCTCTCTGTAAGACTCAGCATTTGGGACTGTGAACTTGCCCCCAATGTCTGTAATGTTTCCAATTGCTCTCATCTCTCTGGGTCAAGTGCAGTTTGAGTCTATCTTCTTCTCGTTGCTCCCACTCTGATTCCCCCCAAATTCCCCCTCCCATCAACAAATTGGATGGCTGTTTGAATTTACACCAAAGAAGTCCCTGGCAAAGAGGAGCCTCAATAACAGGCTTCAACCCCCCGGCAGCAGCTCGGCAGTCAGAGGCTGAGGCAGGCTCTGCTTGACAGCTGACACGTGCACTATCGAAACCACGCAGGAGACTTGTTTCGGCTTCGCCTCATCATCTGTGACAAAACCAGGCCCTGGGGACCACCCCCGCGTCTTCTCTGAACTACCCCCACTGTGGTCAGAGGCTGGGTTAAACCTTTACGGTAAAATATGACGCCTTTTGCTTAAGCTTTGCACGAGAGAGCTTCCCCCCGACGTCTATTCATAGCAGGTTAAAGGCGCTTGTCTGCCTTCACTGAAAAAAATGACTTAACTAAGGGAGCTGCAAATAGCCTTTCCTTACTTAAACTCCA
>JMFS01071990.1:0-14933 GCA_000699545.1 Podiceps cristatus
CCGTCCTGGCTGAAACCAGGAAGATGTCATTGCAGGAGTTCTTAGAAGTGTCTCTAAAAGTTATGTTTCATCCTCAAAAGTCATTCTTTACATAGAAATCTTACGAAAAATACTGCATTCATGGTAACTCGGCTAATGATTTTTAAAGCAGGAGGAAGTTCAAAACAACAATATCCTAAAGCAATTCTTTATAGTTGTTAAATTTTGCTTAACAACAGCAAAGAATAATTTTACCTATTAAAAAAATAGGAGTTATTTAGTACTTTCTGCAGGATTTTCCACAATGAGACAGGCTTCTAGACTCAAACACCTAAAACATATCTGAGTTAAAAGCATAATCATTAAAGTCTTCTGGTGTGTTAATGGAAAGAGAAAAGCATTTCTGGATCACCTTCATTTGCTGATCCAGAATTTATGGAACCTAAAGTGTTTGTGCTCTTAACTTTGAATCCTAATTTAGTGGAGTGAGTTTGGCCTCTGGCTCCTCAAGTGCACTCCATAACCCTTAGTGTCCTATGTGTATACCTTAAAATATATCATATATCAGCTGAGGCAGGCAATAACGATGCAGAGGAGGAGGTCTTAAATCTTGCCATTTTCTGGACATGTCTTGGTTATGTCTGTCTCTGTGCAGGTCTTAAAGCCCTTCTTCCCAGCTAAAGAAAACCAATGGTCAGATTTTTCAGAATATGGTCTTTTCCAGAAATCAATGTCAGTGTGTTTAGACCATTCACCTAAGATGAAAATCATCCAACTTCAACTCCTGACAAGAAATTGTTTCAGGGAATTAAACATATTTCTAACCTTCCTGCAAGGTTTTCTATGTATCTTGGTTCAATCTCAATTGCAAACTGCAGATTTTGAGGGTGAAGTGAGAGGCAGGTTAAAACACAATCTGCATAAACAACAGCTGACATGAAAAGTAAAATCCAGCCTCTCTGCCCAAGATCAGGGGCAGCTGTTATGTTGGGGCCAACCCAACAGAACTGTTCAAACCTCGCTGATATTTCTGTCATTTTGTGCTACTAGTGTCATGGGCAACACAGCAAAGGTAACTTGTAGTACAAACATAAGAAGTAGAAGTGGGAGCATTGTGTGATGTGTAGTGACTTGTCACATGTAACAGGTTTCCATACCACTAAGCTCACATTAATACAGCTTTCACTAACACATTACAGAGCTCTTGAGCAGAATAAATCTTAGAGGGAATTTCTCTGGTAATGTCCAAACAACAACAACAGAAAGGCAGGGGGACAGGTAGGAAAAATTTACATGGACTTTCAGTTTTCCAAAGTATAGCAAGATTTTTTTGTTTTCTTAGTACAGTCTTGAGAGCAAATACACTAAACTGTTCATGTTTTCTATGATATAGTTCTAAATCCTCAGTGGATTATACGCAGACATGCATAAACACAAGCTTACTGCAAAATACTCCATGAAGATCCCCAGAAACAAAGCAGCATTATTGCTGCTACTGGTTTAGTCCCTGGATGGAGCAGGAAATTTGACCAATGGCTCAGCCTACGGTTAGGCAGTGAAAGAAAGAAAAAGGCCCCACTACAGATGTAAAATAGCTGGAGAGAGGCTGTGAGAGGAAAATGAAGTACACAAGAATGATTCTTCTCTGTGAGGAAGTGAGGAAGACAAGGAGTGTCTAGTTTAAGTTTCAGTTTAGGATTGAGAGAAAGGGAAAGCCCAGAGCTACAAAAAAAAAAAAAAAAAAAAAAATAGAGAAGAGCTGTCAAAGGAAATTGAGATTTTTTAAATAACTAGCATTTTGCTTCAGGATGAATCAAAGGACCCCGCCTCCTTATGGCTCAGCCTAGGGTGGGGTTGAAGATTAAAGAGAGGGAATGCTTGGAGCTGTATACGTGGCTGGGGACTGGAAAGAATTATGTACAAACAGCCAAGGGCCGATGCTAGAACTCCCTGGTGGAGAATATTCAGTTTCTGGAGGGAGAGGGATCCCCTGAGGTATGATAATGGTTGGGTTCAGAGCAAGAGAGAGTGCACAGCTACAGCTGAAGGGACTCTGGAAAGGTGCTGCCAGAGGAGATAGAAAGCTGCCAGAAGAAATATCTCTGAGGAATTTTTAGCCTTAGGAAGCGCAAAGGTATCTTGCTCAAGGCTTGGCATTATCATTTGGGTTGAGGGAAAGAATAAGCCCAGAGCTACATTTGCAGAGGCATTGTAGAGTACCCTTCAATGTAAACTAAGGGTTGATTCTCACAATTTTTGGTGACCGTATCTTCTCTAGACAAGATAATATATTAAGGGCATATAGATGCTGTGCCACTGGGGCAAGGGAACTGCCAAAAATATCTGAAAAATCTCATAATAGCAGATGATGTATGTCCTACTGAGATCAGAGATGAAACTGAAGAGGCAGATTTTGCATTTAATAAATTTAGGAGGATGCTATTGTGGTTGAAAGTAGAGTTAACATTAACAGAACGAAAATCATATATATAGTTGATGCTTCTTTCCTCGTTAAACTGTTGGTCTGTCAAGTCTCCAGCAGATGTTTCTGGGCCTTCAAATTCTGCTTCTATAGAAATAGAGTAAGATTGGGAAGTAAGAAAAAAGCCCCAACAAAATAACATCAAAACTGGAGAACATCCTGTTAATATAGTGGCCTGAAAGAAAGGGCCATTTTGTAGTCACATCATGGCAGGATCCTGCAGGCTTATTCTGCTACCCCGGCAGTAAAATAGTTGGGGACATATTTAAAGGAAGGAGAAATGACACAGGCTTGTTCTGTGGTAGAGCAGGAGTGGTGAAAATAACACAGTGGATCTGACCATCACCTGATTAACCTACAACCATTTCTGATAAATGAGAAACTGTTTAGGTAACCATACATTTTGTCAATGAAGAGACAATTTTACCTTAACTAATTAGTACACTAAATCCGGGATTGATCCAATTTAAGTTTTTTCTTGAACCATAATATGATTTGTAATACTACACATGAATCACCATTTTAAATCCTTTCTCCCTAGTAATTTTAGATAAAACATGTAAAAACTACATTTTTTTCCCTGTTACTATATATTGCATTATTTCAAAGAGCTTTGCTATTGCCATCTGAATATCCCTGGATTTCTAATTATTTTTTTTTTGTCTTTTAAAGATGATGTTTTGCTACATAAAGACAATGATAAATTTTAGACCATGATTGCTAGGATTTTAGGAAATTACTTTATTGGTAGCAACCTGGCAGTTCCAATCCCTGAATCAATAGTAAAGTGACTCATGCGTCTCGACTTCCTCTTTGAAAAGGCAGTACAGACTATTAATTCGTTGGTGCTGCCAGTTGTGAGCACTCATGTGTATGGAAAGGACATTCAGGCACACATGATCAGATTATATTCCTGATGAAAGCATAACATTTTAGCCTTATTCAGAGCATAGAAGTGATCTGAATTAAATTAAGCTCACAAAAACATCTATATATTATTTTAATAGTAAAAAAGTCAATAAATGAGTAGGAAGGACTACTCTTTATTACTCATTCTGTACCTGAATTCAAAAGGCTACAAAACACATTGAGTTTGTGCATTGTTTTGACTTCCAGTTCAACTGAAGAAAGGAAATTTATGAGCAAAAGTCTTAAGCATTTTTCTGTTTCTTACCAGGAATACCAGCTGAATAATAGTATTAAGAAATGAATAATTCTGAATCTTCTGAGGAAAACTATAATCCTTTGTATTCCCAAAATGGCTACAGCTTAAGTTTTCCTACAATTTAAGTGAGTAATTACCATTATCATTTGGATTTGACTTCAGTGGTTTGAGGATAAAAACACAAAGTTTTATTAGATGCATTTTTAACATGTGGCACAAATGGGGGGGAAAAAGAAAAAAAAAAAAAAGATAAAAGGAAAGGAATATAATGACACGAACTGAACAACAAGGGACAAAGAGGAGGCAATGGCTGACCCTCACTTATACTGGCCATGCCGTCTACAGTATGGAATACTCTCTTTGACCAGGTTGGATCAATTATTCTGGCTGTGTCCCTCCCAGGTTTTTGCACCTGCACATTACCTAAACTTGAGGAACTTCAAAATGTCCTTGATCATTCGGCAGCAACGAACAACATCAGCGTATAATTGCCATGTTTCACATACTAAATCCAAAACACAGGAGCTGCTGAAGACAAAACTAGCTCCGTCCTGGCTGAAGCCAGGACAATGTGCATCTTTTGGTTTCCAACTGAGTTTTCTTCAGGTCATGAATGTGAAGGCTGGTAGAACATTGTTACTTTTTTTTTTTTTTTAATACTTGCACACCTTCTAATTTAATGAAAAAGCAGAAAACCTTTGGTTAACATAATCTACAGATAACAGGTATTTTTCAAACACAAAGTGACAATGCAAGAGAAAGTGGGAAAAAAATTATCTAAGTAAAAAAAAAAAAAAAAAAAAAGTACCTGGTAACTTTAGTTAGATGATTAATAGGGCACCACAGAACTTGAACAACAGACATTTCTTAATGATGAGAGAAATAGAAATGCCAAACAGAAAAGTGAAAGGAATACTAACTCTTGAAAACAGAGCTGTGCCAGGAGACAGGGGGGACATAAGGGAGCCCTGCCAGGAGAGAGGAAGGACATACGGAAGCTGCTGAAGTAGTAGCACATCTATCATTATAAATGTTAGAGGACATTAGGAGTTATGGATAAGGAGAGATTCATGTTCCGAACAGAAAAAGCTGTTGGAGTAATGTAAGACAGGGCAACCTGGGAGCTTGGTGTTTGGCCCATGAAATGTAGCAAACCCACATTCAAAGACAGAAATGCCCTTGGGCTGGATCCTGCATTTCATTTCTCAATTGGTAAGGTCTAAGGTAATCTACTTAGAGATGCTCTAAGTGGGGTCAAACTTAAGTTAGGCAAAGGCAGAGACAAAGCACAGTCCTCCCTTTTTTTATTGGACTAGAAGAACCGTTCTCTCCACAATGTTATCCTCTGTTGTCGCACTTGATCTTAGTCACTGATTGGAAGGAATAAATAGGTTTCACGAAAAGATACAAACCTATAAATGGAAAGTGCAAGATTCGCTCAAGTCACACCCTGGTTCCTGTCATCACAGAACAGAACTGCAGGATTCAGAGAGGAAAGATGTCTGTGTCCAGACAGCCTTTAGCTCATCTACAGAGCTCCGAAATTCACCTTGGATGGATGAAAGCTAGGCTCGACACAGGACTTTCTACCATAGCTTTCCAAGCATGTCATTTAACCAGTGCAGTGCTGAGGTGGAACAGACACATCACCCAAGGACACTGACAATTGATCCTGTACAACGTCTAAATCTTCTGTCAGTGTTTAGTATCCTCAAGTTTGATGATAAAAATGTTATAGAAAGTTCTCATAGACAGGAACAAATATTGTACGTACATATTTCAAAAAGTTTAAGGAAATTTTTGCATGTTGTGTCCTTCATGTTTGGGACTTCCAGTATGAAGTCAGTGAGTTGATTTAATAATTGGTTTGTGGAGACCATTGCTCTTTCTTCATGGCTCATAAGAGATGCAGTCCTATCCCTGGAGACTGCTTGAGCTAACTGTTACTAGCACTTGAAAACAGGCTGATATCTATGCAACCAAGACTAACAGATTCTGCTGGCTCACCCCACACTAAGTCCCATATTAAATTTGGCCTTCGTGTGACTTTTTCTCTGCTTTTGCCAAAGGCTTCTTTTCTCTAATCACAATGTTTTGATTTGTTTAAACCTGAAATTACACGGGAGATCAGTAAAAACTTATGCCTCTCTAATTCCTGTTATCTACCAATGTATTAATAGCTTAGGTAATATAGTCACCTAACAGACTGTCTTGGCACACCTGCATGCAGAAATGAGATAATTATGTATTCAGCTGCTTATGAAAGCACAAGGCAGAAGTCAGTCAACTTATTCACCAGAGTCTGACACTAGTGGAGATAGGGGTTGAAGATCCAAGTGGCAGCAAAGATGCAAAGGCTATTGATGTGTTAGAAACCACAGAAGCATCTGACAATGACCATGTAGGAATTAGGGTTTCTCCCCCCAGAAAAGGTGATGGGGGGGAACAGCCCAACTGAAGTGCATCTACACCAATGCAGGCAGCATGGGCAACAAACAGAAGGAGCTGAAAGCCATTGTGCAGCAGAAAAACTATGATACAGTTGCCATCACAGAAACATGGTGGGATAACTTGCACAACTGGAGTGCTGCAATGGATGGCTACAAACTCTTCAGAAGGGATAGGCAAGGAAAAAGAGGCAGTGGGGTAGCCCTGTATGTTAGGGAGAGTTTTGATTGTCTAGAGCTTAATGATGGTGACAATGGGGTTGTTTATAGATAAGAATCAGGGGGAAGGCCAACAAGGCAGATAATCATGGTGGGAGTCTGTTATAGATTACCCAACCAGGATGAAGAGGTAGATGAAATATTCTATAAGCAGCTGGGAAAAGTCTCACTGTTGCTAGCCCTTGTTCTCGTGGGGGACTTCAACTTGCCAGATGTCTGCTGGAAATACAATACAGCAGAGAAAACAGTCTAGGAGGTTGCTGGAGCGTGTGGAAGAGAAATTCTTCACACGGTGAGTGAGCCAAGGAGGGAAGATACCTCTCTGGACCTGCTTTTTGTGAACAGAGAGACTTGTGGGTGATGTGACGGTTGGAGGCCATCTTGGGCATAGCCCAAGGTACTTAATGCCTTCTTCACCTCAGTCTTTAATAGTGAGACCAGTTCTCTGGGTACCCAGTGCCCCGAACTGGAAGACAGGGAAGGGGAGCAGAATGAAGCCCCCATAATTGAAGAGGGAAGCGTCAGTGACTTGCTACACCACTTAGACACACACAAGTCTATGGAGCCGGATGGGATCCACCCAAGGGTACTGAGGGAGCTGGCAGAAGTGCTCTCCAAGCCACTTTCCATCATTTATCCGCAGTCCTGGCTAACCAGGGAGGTCCCACTTGTACGGAGGTTAGCAAGTGTGATGCCCATCTACAAAGAGGGCCAGAAGGAGGATCTGGAGAACCACAGGCCTGTCAGTCTGATATCAGTGCCAGGGAAAGTTATGGAGGATATCATCTTGAATGCCATCATGCAGCACATACAGGACAAGCAGGTGATCAAGCCCAGTCAGCATGAGTTTATGAAAGGCAGGTCCTGCTTGACTAACCTGATATGCTACTGTGACAAGGTGACCCGCTTAGTGGATGAGGATCTTTGACATCATTTCCCACAGCATCTTCCTGGAGAAACTGGCTTCTCATGGCTTGGACAGGTGAACTCTTTGCTGGGTAAAAAACAGGATAGATGGCTGGGCCCAAAGAGTTGTGGTGCATGGAGTTGAATTGGTTGATGGCTGGTCATAAGTGGTGTTCCCCAGGGCTCAGTATAGGGTCCAGTTCTGTTTAATATCTTTATCAATGATCTGGATGAGGGGATCAAGTGCACCCTCAGTGAGTTTGCAGACAACACCAAGTTGGGTAAGAGCATTGATCTGCTTGCGTGTAGGAAGGCGATACAGAGGGATCTGGACAGGCTGGATTGATGGGCCAAGGCCAACTGTATGAGGCTAAGTGTTGAGTCCTGCTCTTGGGTCCAAACAAACCCATGCAATGCTACAGGCTTGGGGACAAGTGGCTGGAATGCTGTCTGGTGGAAAAGAACCTGAGAGTGCTGGTCAACAGCTGGCTGAACATGAGGCAGCAGTGTGTCCAGGTGGCCAAGGTGGCCAACAGCATCCTGGATTGTATCAGAAATAGTGTGGCAAGCGGGACTAGGGAAGTGATTGTCCCCCTGTACTCAGCACTGGTGAGGCCGCACCTCAAATACTGTGTTCAGTTTTGGGTCCCTCAGTGCAAAGAAGATACTGAGGTGCTGGAGCATGTCCAAAGAAGGGCAATGAACCCGGTGAAGGGTCTAGAGCACAAGTCCTATGAAGAGTGGATGAGGGAACTGGGGTTGTTATATCTGAAGAAAAGGAGGCGAGGGGAGACCTTATTGCTCTCTACAACTACCTGAAAGGAGGCTGTAGCAAGGTGGGGGACAGTCTCTTCTCCCAAATAACAAGTGATAGGACAAGAGGAAACAGCCTCAAGCTGCACCAAGGGAGGTTTAGATTGGATATTGGGAAAAATTTCTTCACCAAAAGTGTTGTCAAGCAGGCTGCCCAGGAAAGCTGTTGAGTCACCATCCCTGGAGGTATTTAAAAGATATGTAGATGTGGCATTTCGGTACATTGTATAGTGGTGGTCTTAGCAGAGTTAGATTAATGGTTGGACATGATGATCTTAAAGGTCTTTTCCAACTTAATCAGCTCTTTGATTCTATGATTCTAAGTCAAGCCACTTCATATCCCAGTCATCTTAACTGCAATTGTCATTCCTTTCAGGCAGTGTCTTCTGGGATGGAAAAAAAAAAACCAAACAAACAGAATGCCATTCTTCAGACTGTTGGAATTTATATGAAGTACCTTTTGTGTACACAACAATTTTAGACTTCAGATGGTTTGAACCTTCTTGATATTTATAAGAAAAGCAATCATTTAATCCTTGATAATTATTAGTGTTCTTTTACCAAATTTGGAAATATTGAAAAGTTATTCATGACTCAGACTGCTTCATGAAAAGGAGCAACAGACTGATACTATTCTTTACCTTTGCTTCGGGGAGTTTTAATCTAAGCAGGTAAGACGTACACAGGTGAGGGAAGGCCACACAAGAATTTTTAATGATGATAAAATATACAATATTAATTTCATAGAGGAAAAAGAAAAGAAAATACAGTATGACTGTCAAAAAAAGTCTGAAAATGAGTATGTGAACTGAAAACCTATAACAAGAGATATCAGAATAAGTTATGAGATATATCTGAAATTCTTCTTATAGATGACAACATTTAGGTTTATAACCCAACACTTGTGTAAGAGCTTGTTTTGAAACAGAAAGAACTGAAAAAATCTTCTAAGATGGGTCAGTTTATATTATTTTTTCCAATAATCTCTTGAACAATCTGATATCGATTTCTGACTTTTAAGATTAAAGCGGGAGGTGATTTCCTTTGTATTAGTACATAAATGATCTGTTCTTGCTCCATTAATAGTTCTGTCTTCAGGTATCTCACACTGAATACTCTGAGGAAGGGTTTGTGTCTTTTTTGTGTCTGACTCCTAGAATAATTTTGATCGCTCAAGAAACATACAAATAATCAAAGGGAAACTATTATTTGGACTTTTGTGTAATTATGATGCAAAGGATGTGTCAAATGACTCTCAGTATGGAACAGAAAATTTAAGAGAAAAGGATAAATAAACTGCTAAGGTGAGCTGGAAGCTGAGTGCTTTGTCCACAAGATGTTTTGGTTACTAGAACTAAATAATCCTACATCTAAAGAACGGGGCCAAATGGGAACAACAGCACCTTAAAGCATACTGTGATGGCCAGAGGCAGGCACTAACCAGCTACTTCTTAGATCCAGATGCCTTGGGAGCATCTTGGGTGCAGGAGTCAGCTTTTATTCCAAAAATTGGGTGAGCAGTAACATAAAAAAAAGACCTGGAAGAGCTATTCGATGAAAGCAGACATTCCAAAATACTCTGCAGAATCACTGGGTCATTACAGTGGTCAAAATCCAGCCATTAGAATTCTGAAATCCTGTATGGTTGAACATCAAGGTTTCTCTGCCTCTTTTCCCCCTTCTTAAGAGTAAAAATTATTAAAATGTTTTTATTTACTGAGCATCCCAACAGATGAGTTTATTTGAGTAATAACACATAATAAGACCTTGAGCTGAAGGTTTCAGTTTCTTTGACCTCTCTCATTAGGGCTTGTTTTCAGCACGGATGTTGCTGTAAACTTCACTGATATGTATGATTGTAATGAGCTTTGGGGAACTTTTTAATCCTGACAGAAGCTGGAGCTGAGTATACTAAAGCTCACTACAGTTACAAATATCAAAGAGGATAAAAAGATCCTCAAAAATTACTAAAACATTAGAATTTTCTTAGTGTCATCCTCAATATAAGTCCATCCAAAATAAGTCCATCATAAATTCTCTGAGCTAAATCATATCAGCTAAGATCTACCAGTATTTTTGTAATACATTGCCAATTTAACATTTACATTTCCAGCAATCTGTGTGTACAGTATTTTGTGCACCAATGGTAGATTAATTCTGCGGTCCTGTCAGAGATGCTGTATGAATCCTTGGCATGAGGAGACGGTTTTCCTCAGTGAAATCAACTGTACTAACGGATATATGGATGCATTCACTGTAGGAGTTCTTTGCTGATATTGTTTTATGAAAATGCCTGCAGCAAGGAAGTGCTCTTAATAGATACATACCTAAAGGCTTCAGAGATAGTAATTCTGTTGTAGTCACAATTCAAATACTTTACTATTCAATTAGAAAACAGTAAGCAAAACTGTCCCAGTGTAAATGTTTTTCCTTCAGGAGAGAGCTATTGATGTTTTGTTTTTTTTTTTTTTTTTTTTTCCTTGGTGACTATTTAGTATAAATACTGACATTTCAGTGTTCTTGGCATTTCAAACTACAGCTTATATCACTTGCACTGAATAAAGATCCCGTTACCCTTTCTGAATTGAAAATTTTTTTGCTTAAGGGACTGTTTGCCAATGGTAGAATCTTTCCAGGTCTCATGTATAAACTTGGGTGTGATCCAAGGCCAGCTGAAGCTGACCAAATATTTTCTATTCTCAATAGATTTTAATTTGGATACTATGCTTCTCAGTGTCTCAGTTTTGCTTTTGCATAATAAAGTTAATCATACTACTATATCTCAAAGGTATTGTGAAGTTAAACCCGTTAATGTCCAGTGAAGCACTGAGATATTACAAAGCAAGAGGAACAAACTAAGCATATGGCTGAATGACCCTAGCTAAAATTTAAAGTGGATAATTACACTTTATCTACTTGAAAAATCACATTGGAATTTGCATTTAATGCAATACGCTACAGTATTCGCTTCAAACATATTTACAGAGCTGTTTTACTTGGATAAGCATCCTATTTCACTATAAAGAAGCTACATATCAATGGAGTGAAAGTGTATGATTTGTAAAGTAGTTTGTGAATTTGCTGGATGGAGAGAACTAGAGTCATGAGAGATTCTGCTTGTTTTCTTTATAATTAACTTTTTAATTGCAGAAGCAAATAAACAAATATACATAAGAAGAAAAGGATAGTCAATTGTTTTACATTGTTACCACCCAATTGATCAAAGTAAGGACCAATATCTTTATAAAGTGTTTGTAGGAGGAGTATTTTTGGCTTCCTATCACTCCATTTTCCATATTATTTTTATGGATTATATGTCACAATCACAACTAAAGATATTAATGTCCATTAAGCTGTAAATGAAGTAAGAGAATAATGTAAATCCAATTAGGTTTTCTCTGTGAAATAGATAATATATAATACTGAATATTTTGTCAAGTTCCCTTCTCTAGGGTACATCTATGCCATTATGTAGTGCCAGTGATTTTTACAGAGACAGCCTCCCAGAGCCTTTAACTTACTGTGACTAGGAAACAGCCTTACTATGCAGCATGAAGAAAAGCACCACTGTGACACCAGAACAAGCAAAATGCCCAGTTAATGAGAAATGCACTACCTGTCAGGTTCACAGTCGCAGAAGCAAAGATTTCGAACAATTAATTCAGAAGACCATGATGGCCAGAAGAAAAACGAAAGGATATCTCCTGCTTCATTCAGGAGACTAGGCAGGTTTGAATATGAGGTTTGACAGGCTCATGCAAATGTAAATGATTTTATGCAAGCTAATAGAATAATATACTGAAACAGAGTTTGCCTTTAATTCGAGCTGGCAAGCTAGAAGGCAAGCCCATTAAGCTTGGAAGCTTGTAAGGTGCATGGTGTGTTAGACCACCCCAGAGAGAATTACATTTTCAAATACTTTCTACTCTTCTAGGAGCTCTCCCACATCAAGAAAAAAACTGCTCAATTATCAACTATTTAGAATCTAATTGAAAAAACCCTATAAATTCACTTTGTATCATGATTGATTAATGCCCTGGAAAAGAGCATAATCTTTCATTGTCATTCATTGTCCCTGGCCATCTGCAGGAAAAAAAGTGTGCCCCATTGAGCTCTGCTTAAGTTACCCAACAGTAGCCTTCAGGACTGCGGGAATGAATACCAAATCAGACCACAGAGGTGATCAGCAACAATTTAGAAAGGAACAGCACAAACTTATAGACAGGCTGCTCCTTCACAGTAGAACTACACAAACGCAAGTGAATCACATCTGAAAGTCATCCCTGTGAAGACAGAATTTGAAGACAAATCTTGGAAATCTGTGCTTAACTCCTTTATACTAAGTAGTGAAAATGGAAAAAACTGTGAAAAATAAATGGAACAGATGGTTAGAGAGCAGATAGCATATCTCTCCAAAGATAAGGAGATAGATAGTGTTTCCATTAAGCTCAGCAGTTTTCAATTCAGAAACTGGAAAAGGAAGGAGGAATATAGACACTCTGCAACCCAGCTAGACTATTTTGCTGTTCAGCAAATAAAAGGAAGACTATTCTAGAACCCAAACCTCTGCTGTCCAGCAAAGCACAGCCCTCCAGCAATACTGGAAACAGTATGCAATATATGTATTTAACAAGAACATAGACATCCTTAAGCATCCATAGGTGACTCGTGTAAATAGCCACAGATCCTGCATCATGGTATGGGTTTAAAAATGACCTTGGTTTGCTCCACATGGAAAACAAAGTGAAATCTTGTAAGTCATTTTCCTGGCAGGACTGCTTCTTTCTGTGGCTTTGTGTCAATATCGAATTGATTATAGATGTGGTTTACTGAGGGACTTGTCTCCTCTGATTCTCCTTCCTCCCATGCCTGCCTGAAGTCACGGGCTCAGGACATCACACAGATGCAACTTGCCCTCTCGTACACCCAAGGTTATACTGCACCCGCCATTCAAGCACACTCTGGTACACCTCTTGGTCTGTAGACAGGGGTGGGACTGGTAGAGTGAATAAAGGCCTGGAAGTCCAGCAAGGGAAGTGACAGCTTCAATTTACTGCCAGCAGAGAGGAATAGGACAAGGACTGGTGAGTAGGCACAGGGCAGGCTCCGTAGGGACTGTTAGCAGATCAGCCATGGCCAGATGTCAGGGATCACATCACCAGTATCTCCCACTGCTGCTTAGTACTTCAAGCTCCTGCTCCTACACTGCCAACCAGAAGCAAAGCCATTTGCGATGGGAGCTGTAAGCAAATGTCATGTATAAAAGGCACTTTAGGCAGTTCTGGAGATAGCAAAGTGACAGTCTGTAGTCACTGTTATACACCCACTGTCCATGATGTAACTCTTCTTTTGGGCCAGACCAGCCAAAAGCATGGCCTAAGGTAGCTGTACTGCAAAAATAGCTAGCTTAGCCTCAATGATTATTTCCCTTTTCCTGAAACACCCAGAGTCTCTAAATCCCCTCGCAACTTACAGGAGACTGCTAGAGAGACCAGGCCGGCTCCACTGCTCCCTCCTCCTGTACAACCTTCTGTAGTCTGACTTACAAACTTTAGAAGTGCACAAACCACTACAGCCCAACTCAGAGCCTTCATATGCTTCCCTAAACTTCTGAAGAGCTTGCCATGCCAGCCAGTCAATCGTCCTCTGGGAACGCTTCAGAGGTACTGTCAACAAAAAATTAGCCTGGTCTAATTATCTATACATAGGGTTACTGTTTAGGAGTCAGGAGTCTCAGTAAGAAAAAAGAAGAAAAGACTAGAAGCTCCACTGGTTCTTGGGGCACTCACGTTGGCCACAGATAAAGTGAAGAACTTAGTCTCACTGTTTTGCTTAATATCTTGCTTCTCCCCTGCATATCCTCATAATAAATTCTATTCCTCTACTCATGCTCACTTTCTTCTGACACAATTTCATATAGCCAGGTTTCAAGAGATGATGGCTATTTCTGGCCTCGGGGATGTGATTCCCTGAAAGAGGTGTGTTGCCCTATGCACTTCAGTCCAACCCATCCTACATGTGCTATGAGGATGAGAGAACAGAAACGAGCAGCCCTGCTCACCAGAAAGTACCTGCTTTTCCCTCAGGGGGGATTAGGCAAGGATACATTTTTGTTTAGCTACCAGAAGTTGAAAAGGGGCCTGTAGCAGGCCCCCTGGTCACATCTGGCCCTCATCTGAATCACTACAACAGCAACAGGCAGCACAAACTGCGCACGCTCAGAATGGAGGCTGTGAGCAAAGGATGCCCCTTTTATAGGAAGGCAGTGCGTGCATAAGGGACTCTTCTCCTTTTCATGAAAAAGGCTTGATTTGCTGAGGTGAAAAGGTACCTGATACAGTGTAAAGCACCAAATGTATTCTGGGTATACTAACTGTTGCCCTTGTTTCCTGGAGGATCTGAACCTGAGCACACTGCCTGGGTAGGCATTTCGGCAGCACCAGGACACGGCACCACAGACGTTCCCTACTAGGACATCCTCAGATCAGCCCCTCTGCCGTCTCTTGCATATTCACATATGCAAATGCAAACCAGTTATTAATCACTTCTAATGAATCATTAAGCATTCAAAACCAATATCATAGCATCTATCAACTACGGAATTTACATTTAAATATGCCTATTTGGGGAGATAATTTTCCGTGCACCTTGAGAAATTAAAACAGCAACCAAACATTTTACTATTAAAAGAAAGGCAATATCAGATAACAGTTGCACTGTTAAAAGAAATTGTTTCCTTTGATGACACACACATCATATCACTGTGCTGTCATTTTCATCCAACATTAATAAACTTTTTCAATTTTACCTCTTGCACCACCATACATGATTTCAGGACACCATAGGAGGTGTCCAGAATATACCGACGACACTATACATTTATAATATACATATTTATATGTATATATGTATATTTATACAC
>KL272795.1:0-19099 GCA_000699545.1 Podiceps cristatus
ATATATATAAAAATATATAAATACACATTTTCATACTTTCTAGGTAAATGATAACTTGAACCTTGACCTGTCAGATGACGAAGAGCTAAGAGAACAGTTGGATATGCATTCTATCATCGTTTCCTGCATCAATGATGAACCACTCTTCACAGCAGAGCAGGTAAAGTGTTCAGCAAAGACAATGTTGCTGGTGTAGTATTTTCTTTTAGTCTGTAATTATTTTTTTCTTCTTTGTTGCTGTTCACCATAGCTAAGCTTCTTGATTGTTCTTTATTTAGGGTTGTAATAATGTGTGAGATACTACTGTGTCATTCAGATTTTAAAAGATTCCAATGCTTCAGGTGAGGTTGATATTCCAGAGTCTTTGAAGTCTTTATGCATTTCTTACCATGGATTAGTCAGAAATACTACTAAATTAAATATATGTGTTCAGAAACAAAAATATTTTCAGAATGTTGGTGGTATTGTAGAGTTTGTGGTTTTCCAGCATGACTCTATGGCCATTCATATCTTCACATGGCTTTGCGGTTAGCAAGAATTCTTTGACGTTTTTGCCTAATATGAGAGCAGATCAACAGTTCTGCTAGTAAGCTTTCTAATTACTTGGTATCTGGAGGCTTCTGTTCCAAATCCATGGATTTAAGTTGTCTTGAAAATTGCTCTTTTGAGTAAGGTTAATGACTGTCCATTAAAATCCTGCTTTAGTAAGCAAACACAGGAATGTATTTTCTTCTTGTTTAAATGGTTATGTGTGATCTCTGATGACCACAGTTATTAGGTGTAGAAGAGACAGGATTGCTTGCACCGCCTCAGTTCTTTTTCACTGTGAGGTGGATCTCAGCAATGTCCACAGCCTTTAAACATGCAGAAGTTGATGTGTCATTTATTCAGCTATTCAGTCAATAATTTAGTCTGTAGAAATATGATAATTTCTATACTGAGAAGTAAGCTTTGTAGGCACAGGATTTCTGTTTTCATACTTTCTGTCTGGCTCAGGTCTTACACCCAGGGATGCAATTCAGCTTCAAGTTATGATGGATCGGTTCATAAAACTTCTCATAAGCAGAGTAGTTTTTAAAGTTATTCAGAGCTTTTGTTTTTTGTGTAGTGAAATGGGGCAGGAAGGGAGGCAGGTAGAGGAAGTAATTGATTTTTGTTGTTTTGTTTTCCTTCAGCTGAATGGTCAGGAAAGAGATTCCATCTCACTCTTTAGTTCAGTTTTCTTAAGCACAACAATGTGTATGTTCATATAGAAATAACTGTAATATAAACCCACTGCTTGTTATGAGATCACCAATTTAACCTTGAAAAGGTAGGCTTACTCTCAGAGAGCAAGGATGGGGAGGAAATGTCGATATGATTTTGTTGATTCTTTTCCATCCAGTCTTGGTATTAGTTTCATCCAGCAGCATCTTCGCCAATTGAAAGAAAAACCACCCTTAAAGTCTTAATAGCTTTGCTTCACATTGTAGGTTGTTTCTTTTCATGCAGGAGGGTTTTCATAAAGGGTTTTGTTTTTGAAGGTGATTGAAGAAATAGAGGAAATGATGCAGGAATCACCTGATCCAGAAGATGATGAAACACCCACCCAATCAGATCGTCTCTCCATACTTTCCCAGGAAATTCAGACACTCAAAAGATCCAGTACGAACAACAGCTATGAAGAGAGTAAGTGATATTTATTTAGTATTTTGCTCTTATGGTTATTGCAAATAGTTTAAAGGGTAAGTTTGCCATGTGTTTGATTTATAACAGGTCCTTCTTATGAAATACCTGTATTCAAAAGTATTTTCAAAATGCCCTGTAAGAATAAACTAGATTTAGAACATAAATAGAAGACTTATCTTTGTCAGCTTTCATAACTTCGAATAAAAATAAAACTTTACAGAATTTCAAATTAAAGCAAATATGCTGAAGTTTGATTCACTGGAATGAGGTCCCTTCATAGGTAAAGTGATAAGTTGATCATTTTTATTAAACATTATTAATTTCTATATTTTAAAGTGAGACACTTTCCTGACACTGGTATAAGAAGATTAGCTAAAACTTTTGAAAGCTATGCAATAAATAAAGAAAATGCTCGCTCTTTGGTACCATTTCAGTCACTGCAACATATCTTGATATACGGTAACACAAAAATAAGGCAACCATTGTGGGTTTTTTTGCCTCATAAGGACCTCGCATATTTCTCTCTGCTCCCTTACCATTCCTCTTCAGAAAGCTTAAAAGTTAAAAAAACCCCAACTTTGTATCTTCTTCTGCTCAAATGAAATCATCTCTTCCCTATACAAAAGGAAAGGAGAAATTACATGTATAGTTCAATTGTAGTAGGTTGAATTGTCTGTAGAAGAAACCTGTGATTAATCAGTTTTGTGATGGAAATTTGGTTTGCGTATTTGTCAAAATCGGTTTTAGAAGGTGATAGGAACACAAGGACTCTGCTAGATGATCCTTCTACTTTGGTCCCTCTTACGAAGTTTGGTGTTTTTTTTTCCTGTAGTCTGGGTCAGCAATATACATTCTGTAGAAGATTCAGAAAACTGGCTGACCTTTTGTGACATGACTTACAGTTTCTGCTGCACTTCAGATTTATGGAGGAGATTCCATTTTCATGGTTGGACTCTTAGCTGTCTTAACACATAAATTTCAGGAATGTGAAAGCAAAGTGTATCCTGCTCAGCAGGCTTCCTGCTTTTCTGACAGTTCCATATGTCCTTAGGTTTGGAGCTAATCAAGCTTGCTTGGTCTTTCATATCATATTTATTTTGCTTTGCCTCGGGAGTTCATCTTGTCTGTTGCTTCTTGTTGGTTTAAAGGTCAGCCATGACCAAATGATGCCTTGAGTTTCTTTGGCAGATAATTTAACTTTGCTTCAGCAGTTTCTCAGAATCTGCTTTTCTGTCTTTCAGGTCACTATTTTATGAAAATCTCATGTTACTTTTTTTTTTTTTTAATGCTTCAGAATTACTCTGCATCTCTCTGAAATTGTTGCAAGGTTTTTCTAGAAACTCTCTAGCTGTTATAAGACAAGTCAGAGGTGTTAATGTTTAGGATTGGGAGCAGGAAATCAAGCCTTGTGTATTTACTTTTTTCTTGGATAGGAAGAGACATATATTAAGACAGTCAAAAAATAAAACTAGTTACAGTTCTGGTTACACAGGTGAGTCCTTTAGCCTGCATATCTAAGATGTAATCCAAGTAGTCTTTTGCATTTGATTTACTGTCTTCACTCACTTGCGTCAGCTGAGTAGTTCCTGTGTAGCCCTTTGATAATGACAGCTGATCTATCGTAAACAAGTCAGGGTTGCAGTTGGGTAATCTGCATTTACATTTTTGGTACAATTGTTTCTTAAGCTGTAAAGCTGGTTCGTAAGTGTTGGGACTCATTGGTGCTCTCTTTGGTCTTCTTTCAGAAAAAAAAAAACAATGGTGAAACATGCTTTTTAGACTGTCCTTTGTACAGAACGCATATGGAACTTAACTATTTTTTACCACAGAGTATACTCAGTTTCACAGGCTGTAAGGCCTATTCTGCGAATTGCACCCGCAGAACAGCAGATAATTTTATTGCTGAATTTACCATTCTTCCCCTGCTTATGTTTGAGTCGATGTTGCTGCTTGCTATTGCTGACAATCAGAGTTGACTTTGCAAAAAATTATTGTTGTGGTAAGACCTACTGTGGTATGCACAATGACTTTAAGCACAGACAAGATGCGTGTTACAGGTGGAGGCCATCACCTGCATGCTGCATACTTAGAATAGTTTAAGCAACAATATAGGTGATGGATGGTTCAGACTCCTTGAAACCTAGATCCCTAACCATATGGTACTGTTACAGCCTTTAAGGCCTAAACTGCTCTGAAAAACTGTGGCTCCTTGCTGGAGAATTGCATTAACAGATTTCATTGCTTGTTTAAATGAGTGACAAGGAACTTTCTCTAATCAGTTTTCCTTGCTGTAATTTAAAAGAGAAAATCACATTTCATCTATTGCCTCTAATGCTTCAGAGAGCTGTACTCTTTTGTAGTGTGGGCTTATCTGCATTTTTCAACACTTTGTCCATAGGCACTTAATATATTAACATTTTTTTAGACGTAACAGTTACTAGACTAATTCAATGTAACCAAATAATTGCAGACGTCTCTTCAGTGTCCTTAAAAGGATTGTACTCTTTGTTAACCAGGACTATCCATTTCTCAAATGCCAAAGAAAATTATATTCTTAGCAACATAGTAGCTGCTGGGACTTAGTAGTTTCCTGGGTGTGTCAGACTTAATTGGGAATGGAAAGCAGTCCTCAAAGAACATGCTTGCTTTTAACAAGTTTTTATTAATATCCATGCATACCTTAGCAATACCCCAAGGAAGATTCCCTCACTCATAGAGTGTAATTTCTGTATTACTGTAGGTGAAAAATACAAGGATTTCAGAAATGCCAAAGTGTAATTGTGTCAGAAAATATGGAAACCTTTTATTTCAAATAGTGAGTGTAAGTGGAAAGTAGTAGTTAACAGAGGTGTCAATTTTGGAAATTTAGCGCTTACTTCAGCTTCCTTAACTACAACATGCTCTTCATATTTGCAGATTATTTCAGATTCCTCTGAAATAAGACAAAAATTTAACCATCTTTTTGTTGCTAATCTGGTTGCCTCTGTGATGTGTTTATTCTTTTAGGAATATTGTTTTGGTTTATGTAGGTTTAGAATTGAATTTTTTGTTTTAAAAAATCTCACAGTACTCTTTTCTTGTAATTCCCACAAGTATTCTCACGCTTAAAATCTTGACAGATTACTTTTTATATGAACTATTTATAGGAGTAAAAAGATTGTCTGTTGCTGAGTTAAATGAACTGCTAGAAGAAATTGAGACTGCTATTAAGGATTATTCTGAGGAACTGGTACAGCAGTTGGCTCTACGAGATGAGTTGGAGTTTGAGAAGGAGGTGAAAAACAGCTTCATTTCTGTCCTCATCGAAGTACAAAACAAACAGAGAGAACACAAAGAAACGGCGAAGAAGAAAAAGAAGCTGAAAAATGGTAGTCCTCAGAATGGCAAACAAGAAAGAGGTCATATGCCTGGAACAGTAAGAAAATTTTTGTAACTATTTATAGTTTGAGAATATTTTTTGGTTTTTTTCCCTATGGGAAGTAGTAGTCCTACATTATATCAAGATACCTGGTACACCTGCTTCCATGCCTTCATTTGCAGACAACAGATGCTTCCTGTTGACATTATTTTTTCTTCACAAGGTCACAAAAAATACTCGTTGGATGTACTGCTATGTGTTCTGTTGTCAGTAGGCAAACTTGTTGACCTGTTTTGGTTTCACTGTGTGAATTTTAGTATGTGTGTACCACTGTTAGTCTTATAGGAAATTCAGTATTATTGTTGGTGCAATTGTACAGATACTTACTGATCATGTTGGTTTTTAGGTAGGAAAAAAGTAAGCCTTAGCCTCAATCCTTGAAGCCTGTGGCAGAGTTACTACATCCAACTAGAGGCAGGGATGAGGCCAAAGTGTGGTGCAGGTGTACAGGGAGGAGATAAAATTGTTCTTTAGAGGACATAGCAACTAAAGAAAAACTGTCTTTCAATCAGAGTTTGACTAACAGGAGGCAGAGAATGAAAGAAATTAAGCTATTATCTTGTCAATGCAATTTTTTTTCTTTCTTATCTGCCTATTGTAATTTTAAATTACTTAAGTGGGATATTAATGTTAGAATTTCTAAGTGTCTTTTATAGGATGCAGAAAATGTGGTTAATGTGTTGTAGATCTTGGCTAAGTCCCAGAAAGAATGCTTCAGTTTGACATCAGAAGGTTTTGGGGTTTGTTTTTCAAACATAAGGAATAAACATTTGAATGGATCATTAATTTTTCAGAATCTATTTCTAATCTTATAAGAATAAGATGCCTGTGATATAACTCATTGGAGTTCTGATCTTGTCCATCTAATGAAAAGTCATCTTTTCTGTATATAGATACATTTTAATGGAAGTCTAAAAAAGCATATGTCTGGAAAACAATACAAAATTGTCATCCCTTTGCAGGAGCACAGTGAAAAAGTTCAAATGTACTCCTTTCTGGTCTCAGTCCTGGAAAAACAAAAAGTTGTATTCTAACTAGAAAGAAAAATAACTATTTGGTTTTGAAACTTGAGTCAAGTGATTCGTAAACTGTCCCTGTCAGTTTCAAGCTTAGAGACTTGAATGATACTTTCAAATACAACTGCCCATGGTCCCAATAGAAGACACTTTCATATTTGGTTGCTTCAAGATATAGATGTGTGAGATCGCTTTCTGAGAGGGATTGCACAAATTAGCTCTCAAATAAGACTGAAGGTTGCATATGTGTGGTTCCTGTAAAAATAGCTTTCACTATTACCAAGTACAGATATGGGAGCCTTTTCCCAGAAAGAGGTGCAAACTTCCTTTATCACTCCTTTTTTTTTTTTTTCTTTTTTTCTTTTTAAGGAAGTGCTGACAATGTATATGCAGCTAATATGGTCAAGTAACTTTGTGAAGAGTGAGTTTATATTAATAAATGTATAAATTAATAATTTTATTAACAAACTATAATGAAATCTCATTTAAATACAAAGCACGTAGGATTAAATTTTCATACTCTAAGAAAATCAGTTCAATTGAATTTCAATAAATAGAGGTTTTAGTTCTTTGTCCTTGTTACAGTCTTTGGGTAAATCACTTTATTAGTTTTCTAAAACTTTTACATCTATCCCAAGGGCAAACTGGGGAGTAATTAAAAATAGTCAGGGCTTGAAGATACCAGTTCCTTTAAGTAGGATATCTTAAAAGAGTTAAGATGGCTTTGGCAACATCTGTGTCTATGTACTGACCTCATTGTGCTTTAGAAAGCAAATGAATACTGTATTCCAGCACATTTTATTTCCCCTCCCATAAACAAATACATTCAAATAAGTGTGCTGGGGTGTGTACATCATACTGCCCTGTGTCAGCAGCTTGACAGTTTCTTCTTTTTATATCTCATGCTAAAAATCAGCATAGATTTGATTTTTTTTTTTTGCTTACATTCTTCAGCAAGCAAAATTGATTACAGAGTTCAAGAAAAAAAACTAGTCAGATAATATATAAATTTTTCTTTACTTGGATTCCATGTAATGGAGCTTGAAATTACTATGGGTGCGTTCTTAACTAATTGTGTACATTTTATTATATTAGAAAAAAATGTGGAATAGTAATTGTTGCTTCAGTTGTGGAAAAGAAAGCATGAAAGCATAAAGTGTTCTAAAGAGCTAGAGCTGAAAATTACTATCTGATCAGTGGTTCTAGTAGGTGTCTGAAATCTGAAAAATTGGTATCAGCAGTGTCTGTAAAAGTGTATTGCTCAAACACATTTTAAAGGAGAATGTACTGTGAACTAAGCGTTCAAAACAGCTATTTTTTACATTTCACAATGGAACAGCCTTAAAAGGCACGGCTCAATTATTGCGTCTGCTCTGTGAAGATTTTGTTTGATTACATTTTGATGCAGTTATACTGCTTAACTGCCATTGTAAGGTTTGCTTTTTAATTAATAAAATCAAGTAGATGAACAAAAATATAGAAATGTGCTGAAATACATCTTAGAGCTTGTCTTTGTCAGTCGTCTTATGTGGTCTTGATAAATGCTGATTAATAGTCTTCTGAACTTTTCTCTGTCCCTTTTTTTCTTTCTGCTATGTTTTCACTACTTTTAGCGCTTCAGCATGGAAGGGATCTCAAATGTCATACAGAATGGCTTCCGCCACACGTTTGGAAACTCAGGTGGAGAGAAACAGGTGCTGGGCTCTCTTCTCTCTTTTCCTCATTCTTTGCCTGCACTTTCGGTAGGAGCTGAGATCTTGAAAATTGACAGTAGTTGAAGATAAATGCTGAGATGGGGAAAAAATAGGACAAAAATCTTGGAGTCTTGTACTCTTTCACTGTCTCAGGACTCTGATCAGCCTACGGTCTCTTTCTCTCCTGAACAGCTCGAGACAGGACTCAATATCCTGATGCACTGAAATAACCCTTATTACTTACCCTGGACTAAAAGTCTATTTTGGCATAATGCATGCTTCAGATACATTGCATGTCTGTAAAAATCTAATATCCAATCAAAGAATACGTATCAGGTTAGACATAATATTTCAGCCTTCAGCATTAAGGACTTGGGTAATATCTCCATCTGAAAAAAGCTTTTCTTTTTTTCTTCAAGTGTTCAGAACTGATATATCTAAAAACCAAGTAGCATCTGGAAAATGCATGAACTCCAGTCTGTCTTTTTGCCTTTGAGATCTGCATGATGTTAAAAGCAGCCCAATGTGTGCAATGCAGATTACTGATATAAAATGCATAAACCTTGGGCAAGTTTGTATCTTTTCATTGACTGTTCAAACATCGAAATAGACAGCACAGAAACACAGCTTCAGTGGGTATCACTGTAGATGTTGCATATACCTAACAAGATTCTTATACTTGATTTCAAAGTAATACTTCATGGTTTATTTCAGAACTGTAGTATGCATTTTACTAAATGCATTCTGTATTTTGGTGAAGTGTTAATGGCGGTGCTATTTAGGCATTTGGCAGATGTTACAAAACATTGGTATTTCACGTTATTTAACATGTACCCACTTACAGTTCATGCAGTTGTGTCAGAGGAGGGTGTTAGATCTGCCCCGGTGAGAAGTCCGTTGGGGCAATAAACTGCCTGGTAGTTTAGAAGTCATGTCTGATTAGGCTCTTGTCTGGAAGATGACTGGAGTATCCTGCAGAGGAGTTCAGGAGGTAAGACAACTCCTCTCAAGTCATTCCTGAATGATGAGGTTAGAAATCATGGACTTACATCTCCTTTGCTTCAGAAAGAGGGTATGACAAGAAAGTTCATGAATACATAGATCCTGCTATTTGTCCCCAGCTGTGGGGGTCTTGCACACGTGCACAGAGCTTACCTAACGGAGTTTTTATCACTCTGTATTATCTCAGTACTGGTAAAGTTACAGCTGTGCTGAGGTTTTTTCTGTACTCTCTTTACCATTTAATTATGAATTACAGCTGTTTACCTGTGTCTTTAGCTATTTTAAATATCATGTATTTTCATAAAGTGAACATATTAAGCTATGCCAGCCCCTCTGACTTTGGGTTAAAAGACTTCTTTTATATGCATGCTTTTATTCAAATACACCTTCTTTGACTGCCTCCTAACTTTCTAGACTTTAGTATAATCATGTATTAACAGTAACACTGATTGGATAACTCTTCCAGTAATTTTTTGAGTTAGTTTACTAATGTTATTCTTCATGTTGATCATACTTCTCCCCTGATTTTTCTTCTACTATATCCTTGTTAGCAAGGTTATGAGTTTTTTTCCTTTCCTGTATCTAAAGCAAATCATGGAAATAACAAAACAAAAACCAAACAAAAAGTAAGGGAGAATGGCAGGAAAGATACCAGGTCTTTTCTGATTTAGTCCTGGAAATCTGTTTTTGTATGGCATTTGTTTTTTCTCTGGGGTTTGGTTGGTTGGTTGGTTTTTGACACGTTACCAAACCCTGGCCCTGCTCTTAAAATATCAGTGTCATCATCTTACTGCAGCAGTTGCAAAGTAAAAAATAGTATCAGATGCTCAGTTGCTTAGTGCTGCTCTCAGAATATTCAAATGTTTTTTTCAGGGTGTATTGTCATTAAAAACTCATATTCAGGTGTTTTCTGATAGCAGGGGAGAGTTAGTTACCAATATGGAGTTGTGCTCCACCCAAAAAAAATTTTTAGGTACCTTAGAAGGCAGAGGTTCATACACATAAAGTCACAGCATAAAGTTTATGACAAGTTATTTCAGTATTTTATTTTAATGTTGTTTACCACCGTTACTCTTTTCTGGGTAGTATTACTCTGATAGTAGGTACTTCTTCTGAAAAAAAAAAAAAAAATTAGTCCTTTTGTGTGTGTGTGTGTGAGAGAGAGAGACATAAGTGAAAATGGCTTGGAATTTTTCAGTGTTTTAAGAAAAGTGTCCAGTGGGAACTACCTGTTCCCATCTGATAATGGAATTGGGGAAAAAAACAACGCCAACTGCATGAAAGCCATTGAAATGTCAGTAGCTATTTCTGTGATTACATTTCCAGAAGAAAATTCAAGATCGTCATCTTCATTTTGATTTTTAGGCATATTGAACACTTTTTATGGGTGATTACAAATTGCAGTGGGAATTGCTGCTTATCATATTGTCAGATCTGCCTCAAAAATTGAGAGGTCACAGTAGACTTAACACTTAGGCATGCCAGTAAGTCACACTTTAGTGATTTTTTTTTTTTTCTTCCTTTTCATAATATGTTATCCTCCACACAGCAATTCAGGGAATGAGTTTTTACGGTGCTATTATAGGGACCTATTGTTACAGCAGCGGAGTATTGATGAGAAAAACAAGATGGTTTCTGGAAACTGAGAAATAAATTACTCTTTTAATTATTACTATTGGAGAGGAAAATTGGAAGGTGGAGTTTACAGGAGAAGGAAAACAGGGAAGATTGGTATTTGGTCCAGTGAAACATGTCCTAGTAATTTATTGTCTAGGTAAAGGGTAGAATGCGGCTTGGGCTGTCATTTCCAGCCTTCAGAACTGGGATCTGATTTCTGAGCTAGTAGATCTACTTTCATCTCTGACATTTGCAGATTTAACAGCCTTATATCTATCTACCTGTTGATTCCGGTAATTTTAATAAGAGTACAGATCTCTAGTGATACCTGTTGGTTACATCTGCTGGAAAATAAATTGAAAATTGACTGTTTCCTAAGAAGTGTTGCATACTTTCCTCTGCTGTGCTAAGTGCGTGTGAAAAAATGCAAAAGGAATGGGTAGGGAGGAAAGCACCCTGTGTTTGCGTAAGGTCTTGGTGAGGTATCAGTATGTACTATAGGTTCCCTTGAGTTACACAGAGTTGAGTCTGTCTGGCTTTTAGGCAGAGGACGTGGTTGGGCATGAGGTGCATGCTCAGCTCTAATCATGGCAACAGTTATGGCTGGTTTGCCAGCCCTAAATCTCGTGCTGCTACTAGGAGGAGACCTTGTATATAAGGTGTCTTCTGATTGCTACAGGTAGAGCCACATATCCAGGTATTCAAGCATTGGAACAGGCTGCCCTGAGAAGTGGTGGAGTCACCATCCCTCAAGGCATTTAAAAGACACATAGATGTGGCACTTAGGGACATGGTTTAGTGGTGGATTTGGCAGTGCTAGGTTAATGGTTGGACTCGATGATCTTAAAGGTCTTTTCCAACCTAAACATTTCCACGATTCCATGGTATCTCTAAAGTTGAATGATAGATGGAGGGTTGCTTAGCCTGCTGCCTTGTAGCTGTTAACCCAGAATAAAGTTCTTGTTGAATTTGTAACAATTGAATTGAGGAAGACTTCAGGAAGCTTTTTCATTAGGGAAAATTCCAGTGATTTCAGTACTTTCGGAATGCTGACCTCTTTAAGAAGGATACGTATTCATTTAGGCTGCAAAGAAAGCTGTGGCTTAAATACATTTACTAAAAGTCTTAGAGCAACAGGGTTATTTCAAGAGTTTGAAAATAAATCTTGGTTGCACTCCAGGTAGGAAAATCCTGAAAGATTTAAGAAAATTTTTGATTTGGGCCTTTGGATTTTGTTTGGTGGGGGTTTTTTTGATGGGGAGGGGGTTGTTTTCATTTTTTTTTTAAAGCTGACAAGAAGGAAAGATTTCAGTAAAGAGTAGAACAAAAGTGGAGTTGCTTTGAAACAAACTGTTGGCATACTTGACTATTGGAACTGAAAATTGAAATCAAAATCCAAATGGTGGACTCTCATGTATAATTGGGCTTGCTTTGTACCTTTTAGCTGGAAGGGTATAGGGTCAGAAGGCAAAAGTTGGTTGTTTTGGTTTTTTTTTTTGTCACCTAACTGTAGGACAGTCTAATTTTCTTTGTGCAGAGGACTATAGATCACCTTCAGAGCTGGGACTGGGCAATGCTCTTTGATCTGTCAAAATCCTTGGAATGTTTCTCGTAGTTAGTAGGAGTTACGCAGTCACTGGGAAAATTCTATGGCTTTTTTTGAGGCTGTTGAAACGCAGCATTGTTTGAAGAGGTTGAAGATTCCCCCTCACTCCCCCCCCCCCCCAAAAATTTTTTAGCAGACTTATGCCATACTTCATGCACCCCCACAGCCTGTATCAGTTGTGCTCTGGAATCCTTTAAAAAGCTGAGTGTTAACAGATTTGAAGGCAACATCAGCGTTTACCTGGAAAGTTGGGGGGGCTGTTTTTTCTTTAACATACTTACTAGAAAGAATTGCTTTCTGATTTTTTGATAAAACTGGTGACACTTGCATGATATTCATACTTTTCAAGAGCAAGTGTGAAAATTGTTCATCGGCATTTATAGTGTTTTTTGAGGGGAGGTAGTGGTAAGGTTGTTCTTCCAGCTTTTATTTCATTGTAAGAAGTACCTTAAATACATGAAGAACTACTGGTTGACTTCTGGAGGGAGGAAAGGTTTTACTATTGGTGGCTCTGAGGAAGAAACCTAATGGAGAAACTTTTTACTGTAAACAGCTCCAATTTTTTAAATACTTTTTATTTAATTGAATGACTTTTAAAGTGATGTTCACATCATTTAAAAAAAAAAGCTTCTATGACAAAAGCTTTAGGATAGGAGAGGTAGAATCTTAATCTCTTGTGAAATACAATCTTTTGAAAAGATTTTATTCGTGGGTAGCAATTACAGTTGCTACAATTCTTTGTAAAATAAAATTTAAGCAACATAAATTGCATGAAAAGACTGTCAAATAACTCTGTTTTTCATTTGACAGTATTTAACAACCGTCATTCCTTATGAGAAGAAAAATGGACCCCCATCTGTTGAAGACCTTCAGACGTTAACAAAAAGTGAGCATATGAAGTTCCTTTCCTCTTTGTATGTCCAACTGTGGTTGCTCAAAACCAGTGAATGGTACAGTTATCTCTTACCCTATGGCATGTATGTAAAGTTGCATGATTTTTAACCATACGTTTTGGACAGTTCTTACTTGTTTTTTGAGCCTTCACGATGTATTTGTTTTCTAGCTGTTCTCTGAAACCCTGAAGACTAGATGCTTGCACTTATCAGAAAGGAAATGTTCTCACGCTATTGCAATAGATGGGCCTTACGAAAATAGTGCATGTCGTAGAAGTTGGCGATACTGTCTTACAGTACCTGATATACCCGTTTGGTCAGACTTGCTGTGCTTTATTGAGGTTATTGTAATGACTTTTGAAAATCAGAATGGATGTCAGGACACTTATGTGTACTTGTCTAATGATTGCACTTGATTGCCTTTAATATAGCCTGCTTCTCTCTGGTGGTTTCTGTTGTAGTTTTTCTGTTGTTGGATTTTTTTATTAATAAATTTTAATAATTAGGGAGTATAAACCAAAAAGAGTTTTGAGAGTGCTTTGAATTGCCCTTTCTTCACATCTTTTTAGGCTAGGTCCTCAAAATGATTTATAAGTCTTCTGTTTTTTATTGATTTGCTTGAAAAAAATAAAATTATATTTTTTTAAAAAAAAAATAAGGTGGTTAAATATAGCAGAGCATCTCTGGGAATCAGTGGCATCTCCTTCATTTGAGGTTTACAGGAACAGTTTAAAAATAGATGGTAGAGTGCGTCAGTGTATTTGATCACATCTGAGTACAGGGCTTTGGATCTAACTACGTCTTAAGGTACTTTCTAGCAACACAGGTCTGAGATTACACAGGTGGCTGAGGGATGGTAAAAGGCTCATTGGTTGTTTCCTGGAGAGAAAATAAGTATTGTGCAAATTCTGACGTAAATTAAATTGTTAAGCAAGAATTAAATTCCTTTAATTTTTCTGCAGTAGACACCCTTAGCTGGTTATTCATACTTATTCTGTGACAAATATATTTTTCATTTGATATTTATTCCTGCAGAGAAATTCTGTTCTCTTGCCATATTTAAATTTCACCTGAAAATAGTTTCAAAAATTCAATATTAAGCAGAGAGAGGTTAAAGCCTCCTGAAAGCATTTTGTGTTGACAGTTTATTAATGAAATGTCTTGCACAAATGCAATGTAGTTATTAACAGTATTGCCTTCTGTGGGCTGGTTGGAATTTGATCCTGTGACTCAGTTGCAGTTTTCTGATTCATTCTCTGTGCTGTTTTTAAGGCAGACAGTAAAGCGGGTGTTTGGGGTTGTTTGGTTGTTTTTTCTTTCAAAGCTGTGTATTATTCTGTAGTTATGAACACTAGTATCTTACTTCAACATAAAAGTTGAAATAAATCACTTGTTATATTTTGAGTTCAGAGTCTCATATGAGGAATTTGGAGCTTATGAAATACTGGTATTCAGTATAATTCAGGACTTTTGATTCTTTGTCATGTCCAGAGCACTTCATAAAGGATTGTCATTGCTTTTGTTCACGGAGTAACAGGCAGTCTTTTAAGTGTCAAGTGGAGCTAGTCAAATGTTTTTCCTTTTTCAGAAGTATGCAAGGATGGACAATTTCAGCTTGATATAAGTCACAAAAATGGCATTTTGGCATGATTGTAAGTTAATGCCAAATTCAATCATGTATTTAAGATTTTTCTAAGCTACAGTTGCTAAAGTTCACCATTTCAGGTGCAAAAAGCCACCAATGTTTTCATCAGATCATTCACAGCAGTGTTTCTCCATGAAAGTGTCATTATTCCATGATTTGGGATGAAGATCAAGGAACTAAGTAGTGGAGCATACTTTTTTACCTATGACTTCCAACCCTCCAACAGTTGTTAGCATATTTTAGTTTTGGATGTGCTGACTTTCTTTTGGAGAGTTTTTTTTTTTATAGAAAGAGGTGGGGGTTTTGTTGTTATGACTGATGACATTTTGCTCTAATAATTAACCACGTAAAATGGGTCTCTTGCATCCATCTACTGCGGAGTTCAGTGAGAACTACAGGCGTGAAAGGCGGAGATACGATGTGTCTTATTGTATCTTCTCATATTAAGAGTTTTCTTACTAAGCTGGTAGTAATATCCCTATGAGTAGTTGAAACAGCTTCATTGTATTTCTTTTGAGTGTTGTCTTTATGACTAATTATCTGACTTTTTGTTTTCTCCATACTTCAGTACTGCATGCCATGAAAGAGGATAGCGAGAAAGTGCCAAGCTTGTTAACAGACTATATTTTAAAGGGTGAGTATGTTTCTTAACAGGGATTTTTTTATTTTGAATTAACTTAATGTACATACAAGTTGTGTTTGAAGAGAGTAGGCCTACAGCATTCATGAATTCTGTTACCCTTCTATCAGATAAAGCTGTCATTTATGTTCTCTTTTGTCCATGGTTTCTGAGCATATAGTACATAAATAAAATGTGTTTACTTTGTTTGTGATAGTATAACATAGAAAAGTACGTGGTGTATATTGAAATAGTGAAAGGGCATCATCAGGAGCAGAGCAAACTGGCTTACAGAGTTAAATAGGTGTAGTTAAAAACTTGTGCTGTACAGGCTTTTAATAATCAAAATTCAAATTGCCTATAGTAATCATGGATTTGCTAGATGAAGTGCTTATAGCTTCATTTTAAGTGTTACCTTTTGACCAATAGTAAGAATTATTTATTTTACATTTACTTGTTATACCTTCTTCACATTTTATTTAAAAGGTACCGATCATTTATTTTCCAGTCTTATACATTGATAACATTAAAGAATATCAGACATTGAAAATCATTGCTTGCTTTAGTTTTAAATTGATTGAAAATCACTGCTTGCTTTAGCTTTAAGGAGTTGTTCCAGGTAGTTTCCAGGTTGTTAAATTACTTTTAAACATTTTCTTTTCTTCTGACTTCATTTTTGCCTAGATCTTATTAATGCTCCTGTTTTTACTTAATTTGAGAAATATAAAGGGTACCCTCTTTTTTACTGTTTAAAGTTTAGCATATTCATCAAACTCCCAAGATCTGAACAGAAGGATGATGGGTGCCTTTTTATTTGCCACCCAGATGTATATTATGTTTTGCTTCATGTTCATATGCTGCAATTTTTTTTTCTTTTGATATCATGCTTTCCAAGTCTCCCTGTTTTTTTCAAATACTCCCTCTACACATTTTTTAAAGATTTTTGTATTTCTTAAACAGTCTTCTAATTGCTCTCACCTCACAGACTTGAAAGTACTTTCAGGTTAAAGTTGTGGATGAAATTCTGTTGCTTCAGAAAATCTGAAAGGAGAGCCATGCCGTATTCTAGCAGCTCTGACAGACTGCCTGTTGGAAGAGGCTCATTTCTGAGTTTCATGTAGGGTTGCAGAACTACCACATACTGAGTGGTATACGTGTGTATATATATATATATACACACCACTACTGAGAATGCAGAGATCCTTTCAGTTGATTCCTTTGATTGCTCCATTGTTTACTTACCCTTTCTGAAAATCCTTCTTATATTAGACAGATGTATTTGCTTATAAGCTGAGAGCAATTTAGGCTCAAGATCAAGGGTTTGGTTTGGGTTTTTTTTATGGTGATAGCACTAAACTTTAGCTTTGTGAAGCAGAATCATTGACCGAAGAGGATGAACTGTTGTCGGTAACTAAAGCTGTTTGCTTTTCATCATAGTACATCTGGTAGCAACTGATTGGCATGAATGGTGCCCTTTCCAGTGTCTGCTCTTAATTTTCAGATGTAGCTATCCTGAAAAGCTTTCAGATTACTAGGATACTGAGAAGAAACTGGCTGCCTAAGGAAACGGAGAAATCTTCTGCATAGAAGGCTTATAAAAGCAGATTAGCTGAACATATGACAGGATGATCTAGGAAGCTTGATACCGAGGTTCCCTCCTGCCTCTGCCTCTGCACGCTCGTGACTTTAAAATCACCAGGGATGTTCTATGAGCTAGATGTAACAGTTACAAAAACATCATGCTCGATCAAACAGGTCTTCATATACAAGCACTGTTGTTTCTAAACTGTAAAACACAAATGATTGGAGCATGAAAAGTAATCACTCACTCGCATCAATCATACTGAAAGGAAAAGCTGATTTTCCCTCTCCTGCCGTGATTTCATTACTGAACAGGACTGGGCCTTTCTCGCTCTTCTGTCGGTCTGTTTGCACAATGCCCAGCAGTCGTACAAGCTAGTGAGCACAGAATTTTACTCTTCCTTTCAGTGTAGCTTTGACTAAGCATCATATTGCTATGTTTAGATGATGTTAAATATTTATAGCTCAGCTGACAGTGTTACATTGTAACATAGATCTATCCTGTGGAACAGGCAGTGTCTTCCAATTGATTCTGAAGTTGTAATCTGTTTCCTCTTCTTTTTCGCCACTAAAACTTCTGGCCTGAAGCCTCAGTGAGGCTTCATGCGTGGCACAAAATACTCCCAGCCACCTGTCTATTGTCTGAAAATTATTTTTAAAGCTTGTTAAAGGGAGATAAGATGATTCTAGACTTGAAGCAACTTTCAGCTCAGCTTTTATACCTGAAATTCCAGCCTACTCCCCAAATTTCTAAATAAAAGGAGTGACCTACTTTTTGAAGAATCTGTTCTCTTCACTGGAAAGATTAAAAATGTTTTGGCAAGTTGAAAATGATCATGAGGATTTAGGGGATTGTATTTGTTTTCCAAAAGAAACAGGAAGATAAAAGTTCTAGACCCAGTAATAATCATCTGTATGGTGTAGTGATGATTGTATTCATTTGACATTTGTTTGCTCTGTGATCCAGCTACTGTCTTACTCTGAGTGGATTCCATTTCAAGAAATGACATTTTGAAATGTCTGAATTATATCACCAATGATACTTAGTTCCATTAAAATCTATTCACTTCTTGTTCCTGTGAGGATCTTTTTTTCCAATCTTACAATAAAAAAAGCAGGCAGTAAATCATGTGTGACAATAGGATATGTGTAGCTTTATGGGAAATCTGGTTAGTATATCATTTGTGAGCACAGGTAAAATCTTTTTTTTTCTAGCTTTATATTCCATATTACACAGCAAAGAAAAAAAACTTACAAGTAAGTCCTTAATGATCTTTTTTTTTAAAGCAACACTGTCTTTATGGTATTAAAAAAATTAGAACATGGTAGTCTTATGTGGGTGTTATGACTGTCCACAGAATTAGTAATAAACTTGTTCAGATATTGTTGATTACTGTTGAAAAGTTACTTAGATTGTTTAAGAATCAAGAGATGAAGAAAAAATATCACAGAAAAAAATAACAATTGTTATACTATTTTTGACATTATGTAATGAGACAAATAAAAGAACCATGCCATAAGCCTGGAAAGGTTGATGGAACCTTAAGATTGAGCAGTTAAGTCTTGACTTAACAAGAAATCTTGCCAAATTCACTGATGTTCGGATAAAAACAAAAAGACAGTGAACTACGTTTATATTTTCTCTGAATTTGATGGTGTTTTGTTAGAAGCGTTACCATCTTGAATATCTTGAACTAAATACCAAAATAATTCCGAAATTTGTGAAAGACTACATTTGGATCATGTACAAAACCACACAGAGACCACCTCCATGTGTGTTGTCTTATACTTGATATCTTCATTTAACAATGATTGAGTAAATTTGTTTCGGCAAGGCAGTTTGTCCAAGAGCTGGAGCAAGTGACTAGAACTTAAAGGAGAGTTCTGCAACCAGATCTGCTGTTGACATTCCGTGTTACATTCTGTGGATCATTCTTGCGCTTTTTTCTTAACCAGCTAATGCATCTGAAATCCTGGAAGTAGAAATCCTCAGAACATGGAAAGTGCAAATGCAGTATAATGAAGAAGTGAAAAAGGCCAGGGCAACTCAGTGCATTTCAGATTAGGGAAAAGAAAAAAGGGAAAAAACCAACCAAACAAACAAAAAAACCCACACATCATGTCCATATGCATTTCTGAATAGGATTACTGCGTTTGAAATTATTTCTGGTGCTTGCTTTTTTTAAGCATCCTCTTTTCCCAATTTCTACTCCCTTCATAGAATCATAGAATCACAGAAAGGTCTGGGTTGGAAGGGACCCCAAGGATCATAGAGTTACAACCCCCCTGCCACAGGCAGGGACACCAGCCTCCCGGCCTGGACCTACACGAGGTTGCCCA
>KL272795.1:19124-45432 GCA_000699545.1 Podiceps cristatus
GGCAGGGGGCACCCCCCCCCCCTCTGGCCAGCCTGTTCCAGCCCCTCACCACCCTCTCTGTAAAAAACTTCCCCCTAATATCCAATTTAATCCTTCCCTCCTTCAGCTTTAATCCATTCCCCCCTGTCCTGTCATTACCCTTCTAAAAAGTTGATTCCCCTCCTGTTTGTACGCTCCCTCCACCCTTGTGTCCTCCGAAATGTTACAAATGTCATCATTTTGGCCTCATGCTTAAGTCCCTCTTTCCAGTGATGGTTAGCTCTCCCCTGTATCTGTTCCATAGGGAGTACCTCCTCAGCGGTAAGTATCCCAAAGCCAGACTATATACTTATTCAATGTAGGGTCTTGTACAATGCAATAACTTACCTTCTCTTGTTCATCTTACTCTTGATGCAACCTAAATTATTTTCAAAGGTATTTTTTTCGTTTTTGTGGGCTTTAGTTTCTTTTTGCTTTTCAGTGAAGTTTTTCATTTTCATCCTGAAGTTAGTAATAATGAAAAGAACTTGGTGGTTTTATTGTAGTTGTTCTCCCACCAGCATATGATTCGTAGTATATTTTATAGATTTAGATTTAGAATGAAATTGATAAGCATTTGCAAATGTGCTTACATTTTTATGAAAATATTTTTATATATTAATATTATATTTTATCACTACGGGTCATAAAGTAGAATCTGTGAGATTTGGAAGAGTGTGGAGGAATACATTTGCTGACAGGGAAAGAAACACCAAACCACAACTGTGAAATTCTTGATCTTAGAAATCACATTTTTGGACTGAAACCAGCAGCTTAGTGAACTCACTGTATTGAAATGCTGTTTGTGCATCTGCCTACTGATCTTTTTTGACGGCTTAGCAAATATAATGTTCTTTGAAAACACTGTGTTTGTTTCTGTTAAAAGACCTATACAAGCAAGTAAGCGGCAAAGTTTCTTTTGCACAAGTTAAGCTGTAAGGCAGGGAGCACAGATGGTGATATTTTTGTCTTACCTTGTTGCCACACCTAAAAAACAATGAGACTACAAGCATAGGTAACATATCCTTAGGTGAAAGCATGTTTGTATTGACTATACTGATTGAATTTTTGTTTTCTACAAAAACTTTCAGCCTTCTTTCTTGCATGTATACTGTAATCACTTTCTGCATTGTGATTTGCCAAGTACAATAACGCCACAAGTAGTAGCATCTGTAATCCTTGAAGTATGCAATTTTAGGCTATTTCCTGAAGAAAATGCCTCCGTGCAGTCATGTTGCCCATCTCCTCAGCCTCACAAATAATTGCCAATTTTGACCCCCCATGGCAGAAAAGGGTTGCAGGAATAACTGCATTTCATAAATACTGTAGGGAGCTGCATCTGGATAGGAGGAGGACTCTGGAACCACTGTTTCTATTGAGCCAGTATCCCGTGGCCAGATAGCTTTTATATATTGATGTAGTGGTGAATGCATGCACGGTAGCTCCTGTCAATTTAGGGGCATGAGGACAGAGGAACAATATGGGGAGAACCTGCTGGGATGGAGTTGATGGCAAATTTAAAGCAGAAGCAGAGGAAGGCATGGTGGGAAGGTGAATTACCCAGTTTTATTGTTATGGGGATAAGAAGGAATGTCTGAGGAGAGCTGGAAGCAAGGGTTCCTTAATTAGGCTCCTTATGGAACAAATCAATGAGAGAGGAAATGTTAGCCTGTAGATACACACAGAACCAAAATATTAGTGTTGTCTGATACCACATCTAGACACATTATTTCAAGGTTATTAGGTTTTACTTCTATTTTTTTACATTTGAAGATTTAACTTCATCTACTGGGATACTTTTTGAATATAGCATACTACCAGTATGATACACAAACTAAATAAATCATTCTCTGTACTCCTGCAAGGTTAAGTGGGTTTTATTCCTTAATTCAAGAACACATGTAAGTATAAATAAGTGCGACATTTTTAAAACGCAACTGTTGTATATAACAATATATAAGTATGTATTTACAGCTGAAATGCCCTTGGAATCAAATGTGTCCTTACAGTAAACTATATTCTAAGATGTATTCATTGCTAAGCTTTGTGTTCTTTTCCAATTGTCCTTAAACAGTAATTGTGACATAAAAATGCAGTGCTAAAAATAATATACATTACTACTGAGTAAAATGCATGAAATATGTCTAGCATTTTCTTTTAGGCTTTCTGAATGTAGACGTCAGGAAGCAAAATCATTTTCCATCTTTCAGCTTGGTTTGCTACTTCATGTCTGATCCTTTGAGCTTGTAGTGAAGGCTTTAAAAACCCACAGCTTTTGTTTTAATAAAGAATTTACACCTTGTTCCATTTTTGAATTATGCAAGTATTTCAGATAACAAGAACATTTATTTTCTTGCCTTTGAAGTTTTTGTTTAGTTGTTACACCTGACTTTATTTGTTACACCTGACTTTATTTGCTTTTGTGTTGTGCTAGCATTGGTTTGAAAGCTGGATTGCTCTGAGGTTTGTGTATTACATGTGAAACAGGAATGAGAAACACGTGAAGGACATGTCTTATCTTCCCACTGTGTGATTCGAGTACATGTAAGAATTAGAAATTAGAGTTAGAATCTCACATTGTCAGTGCATTTTTTTAAAATATGACTGCACGAGTCACCTTTTATTTAATGTTCTGTTTCCTAATAGAACTCCTCAAAAAGCACTGTTTAAGACATGACCTTTAGTTAACTCATTTCTGGGTAATATTAGTTAAAGATAGTGGGTTGTGTCAATTATCTTTTGAGAAGAGGATGATGATATCTTAATTGCCAGTTTCAATTGATGTATAGATTTTACTGTGTTACTGATAGGGTAGAATTCAACATTTAAGTATTGTAGTATGCACAATATGTTTTTATATAGACTAACTTCACTGATGTTTATCAAGATATGTTTGTGGTTCTTTTGCAGTTCTGTGTCCTACATGAAGGAGGCTGCCTTTCAGAATTAGCCATGCTCCTTCCTGTGATGAGAAGCTTTCCATGGATATAACTCAGTATTTTTTCATTTGGCACTATTCCTAAACCAGTATGCATTTACCTCCTCTGTATGTGCGTGGATTTTCTGATCCTACAGTAAGTCTTCTGGGCATGACAGCTCATCCATTTTAACTTAATAGTGCAATGAACTGGAGCAGGGAACAAACATTGTACAGTTTTACTCACATTGTTCTGGCTTTTTAAAGTCTATTTTTACATTGTATAGCATGTAGTAAATCCTCCTGCACATTTTGTTGTTGGAAGGAGAAGTAAACTTTGAATAGTGTAAATAAGCCTAATTTTAAAGGAATCTGTATTTAAAAGCATCCTGAGTTCCTATAGCGAAAATCCAAAAAGGATCGTAGTTGGGCTTGGACTAAAAGATTCGAGGGAGTTCTCCAAGAAGCACTCCAGAACAGTGTTGGTGGAAGTCAGCATTCGACACTTCTTTTAAAACACTAACTTTCATTGAACTGTACAACGGTGTTGTTCATAGAGTGAACAAATCCAGATTCTTTGATGATTTGGAATAAGTAATTGGTGTGTTACCTATCCTTGTTATCCAAGACAAACATCCAAGTAATGTAATATTTTATATTTGTTCTTATTTTAGTTACTAATGTTCATGTGGCTTAGCTATTCTCCCATATTGCTGCTATAATTTTACTGATTTTAGTAAGTGTTTGATCTTAATGAAAATGCTTCAATATATTAACATTTAAAAGGCTGTATCTTTTAAAAAATACATGTACAGTTTGAAAAACTTGCACCTGGCTTCCAAGTTAGTATTACATTGAGACATTGGTTGCTGTGTATCTCTAAATTTTACTATAGATCTCTTGTAAATTGTATGCACTGTCTCCTCTGATGATGTATCTGCATTAAAACAGATGAGAATGTATTTTACAAATGTTGTAAAAGAAACATACCCCGTAATCTCAACATTAAATACCTGTCACAAATAACTTTGCCAGTTTTAAAGGTTAGATTGAAATATAAGGACTAACTAAAATAAAGGAACTATTTTCTAGGTTGAATTCCTATTGATTCTACACCCAGATTTATATGCTGTATGTGTGAAGAGATAAACATGTATTTTCTTCAAACAGTGTTTTCCATTTAAAGTCTTAAGTCATTTTGTTAGTTGAGGAGATATTTGCTCCTGAATACCTTGTGTTACTTCTTTAATACTCATTTTACCATCGTCGCCAAATACCTATTTTCATCAGTAAGACACATTAAGTTTAAAACCAGTTCTTAAAATGCTTTCTCTTTTTTCTAAAGGCCTCAATATTTTTCTTTTGTGCCTTTTTCAGTCGGTAAAGTTTTCAGCTTAAAATTCTTTCCTCCTCCTTTTCCCACCCCCTTGACCACCAATGGATATTTGCCAGCCTGCTCAGGAATAATGGATCCTCTGCACGTGTCGTATGTGAGGAAGTTTTTTTGTTCCTTTATTCTACTTCATTTGTGGTTTCTGTAACAAGAAAGCTGCTTTATTTCTCTAGCCACTGTGTTACAAACTCATTGCGGCATATTTTTTCTATAGAATGCTCGACTTTGACTGTTAATGCCTGGAAATTGGCAAAGGGGATGACCCAGCTTTGCTTGATTTTTATTTATTTTTTTTTTTTTTTTAAAAAAAAAAAAAAAAAAAGGTTGTGAAACACACTGTCTCCAAATGAGATCTATTCAGGGATGTTTCAATCTACTTTTGAAGCTTGAGATGGCAAGATGAAATAAAAAAGAAAATCAAGAGAATTAAAAAAAAAAGCACATGCAAGAAAAAAACTTTTGACGATATTTGTGTTGTTAGTTGTAGTAAATCTTGGATGAATTAAACTCATGAAATACTAGAAGTAGTAAAACTTGAAAGAAACCCCATCACTGAAGACCAGAAACAATTTTAGTGAGCCTAGCATCTGTTTGGATATATCATGTGCTTACCAGACTAAACAAGATTTTGTTATGAAAAGTACCTGTTTACCTTGTCTGTAGAATCCAGGCATTAAACAACAGCTACCAAAGGTGGCAAATATTATATATATTACACCTATATATGTACAGAAAAAATAGATCTCAAAACAGAAATAAAAAGAACCATGTAAATCTGCTTCTTTGCCGAGTTCTGTCTACTTCATAGTCTCTATTATGCATCCTTTTTCCAGATGCATTCTTTCAGGGAGCTGGATTTCATTATTCTTTTTAGTTTTAGCATGTGATAGCTGTAAATGGCTACCCAAGTACAGCTGCTGAAAAATACCCTAGAAGAGATTTGGTAAAAATACTTTTGTTTGTTTGTTTGTTTTTACCGAAATCCATTCCATTTTTAGTATGAAGAATCCTGGAAGCAAAGTCTCCTTAAAATCATTGAATTTTAAGTTACTTAAAGCGAAGTTATCTGTATCACATGGTTAAATAGCCTTTTTTTTCCCCTTTTAAAAAAAAAAAAATAAAAATCCAACCCTTTTTCTGGGTTTCAGCTATTTTGTTTGATATAACCTTATTCACTTGCTGGCTAGAGTCAAATTTTGAGTCAGGGACTGTCTGGACAGTGCGTCAGAGGTAGTCAAGAATCCTAGAATTATGTTTTCTTGGTTAAGGAAAGAAACTTGAAAACAGAGACTCTTTTCTTCTGGTGAAAGATAACAATTTAGTTGGACTCTGAGCTGGTGTCGGTGATTGGTGATCAGGGACATCTGCTGATGACTGTGCCAGGTAATTGTAGCCTTGAACTCGGAGTGGTGGTTTTGTTGCAGCAGTTCACATCATTGTTGCTTCCAGACCGGATTACCTCGATGTTCTGTCTGCTTGCGTGTCGCTTGGAAACTGCAGCTAGCGCAGAAATGGCCCTCTGTGAGCTTGGCAACAGCGTTGGCAATCAAGTGTGTGTCTCTGCACAGCATCCTTCACAGCGGCTGCCACCTCATTGCCAAGGGGACAATTTCAGGTACAGGTTTCTCCTCCTGAAGTTGTCGAAATTTATGAATTCAAGTACATGTTTTTTGGAATCAATATGTTATAACTTGGGGGTGAAAAACTCGGCAAAGTAAGTAAAGTGTTTGGAGAATGCCCAGGTTTTTTCAAAACTATGGAAAGCAAATTCTGATCCTACATCTGTTTCTGTCGATACAGAATCCGGCACAGTTCTATGGCTTGATGATACTTGGGGAGCTGACCAATTCAGAGAAAACAGTCCAGATTTTCTCACTGACAACATTTTTGGCCTTGAGGAATATTCCATTGCCCAGCTCAAGCAGGCTGGCGTACAGGATGTCCTTCAGGTGGAATGGCAGTGGTGCTGTTAAAATGTCAGTTCATTTTTATCCGTAGAGAAATCATGACTGCTCCCGGGAATGTTTCTCCTTCTGCTTGTATTACCTTCACAGGAAAACTAATCTTGCAAAGTAAGCCCCATGTTGATCATGCTGCTTACCTGCGTATTTTGGAATCTGGGGCTGGAAGATTTGTAAGATAGCATGGAAGCTAACACCTCAAAACACCTTACAGCTATTTCATCATGAGAGAACACCTCCGCAGTATTACCTGCATTCACCTTGTTCCAACCCAAGGGATAGAAATTGTCCTTGAGGTAAATTTGAAAAAGACAAATGCAGAACCTCTGTCACTTTCAGGTCCAGAAGAAGTTGTCTGCTAGGGATGGCGTGATTGATTAGAGAGCTGCTTCCTGCTACAAGCCTCTGGCATTGCTGTCATTGATGCACGGAGAGGGAACAGTCGTATCAGCCCGATCTGAACCTCATTGTCACCAGAACCACTGAGCTTTTGCCTAAAATTGAACAATTGCTTCTTCTACATGCGTGTCCAAGATTGTGAAAGATGGAGCCCTAGGAGGCTTCACTTTGCATTCAGTGCAGTGAGCGATTCCCCCGGGGCGTTCTGGTCACAGCAGCACAACCTGGCGCTGCAGCTGCCTGTGACGCCGCACAGCTCAAGGGTGGCCTGTGCTGCAGAAGCACTTGCTACTGAAGGAGGGTCTTGAACCACTGCGCTTTACAGGGGTGACGCCTTCATAGTACAGGGCCCTTGCCAGCCTTAAGATTTTTATAGGGCATTTCAGCCATGAATGATGGACAGGGAGGTCTTTTTTCTTGTTTCTGTAGACATTGCTTTTCCAGTGCCTCCTAATTTTTTGTACTGCTCTGAACTGGCCCAAGGTGGAGTTAAGTATGACTTTGCTGGCTTAGAACAGTAAGTGTTGAAATTTGGGGTTAAAATACCCTGAAGGTCTTCAGGGTAATTTTAAGAGCCTTTTATCTAACCATGCATGTTTGGGTTAGCAAACTATTAATTGTTCTTTGTCGTGTACCCTTTGACATGAAAAATAGTTACTGATAGTGACATCTTCTTTCGAAGTGTTGAACAACAGCTGTGTTGTCTGCCTGCAGACAGTTCTGCACTCTCGCAAATGGCTCGCAGAACAAAGTCTACCTATGTAGCTGGATTTTTTTTTTTCAAATAAAAACTCAGGGCTTTGAAATGCCTGTTTAAATAAATGTCTGAAGAACACAGAATGGATTTCAAGGGACTTCCCATTAGATTCACAAGCATGTTTCTGTAGCTAGAGCAGCACCAGGAATGTGAGAACATACCATGCAGGCCATACCTTTAGCATTCTCTTGTAGAAACTTTATTCCCTGAACAGAGAAACAGTCCCCTTCTGACAGCTGAAAGCAATAGCAGAGTCTAGACATCACAAGGTGCTGGAAGATCAGGAGACAGCTGTGTTCTTTGCCACTATGGAAAAGCTCAGAAGCAGGTGGATATCAGCTGTGGACGGATGGACCGCAGAAGGTAAGACCAAATAAATATACTCAGTATTACCAACAGCAGTGACTTCTTGACTTAGGAGGTGAAGCAGCAGGACCAACTGGAATGTCTCCATTGCTTCCTTCTGGCTTGTGTCTCTCATCAGCCTGTGTTTCCTGGGCAGGGCTGAGTCCCACGGTGGCCGGCTTTCCCTGCCTCTGCCCGTATTCCTCCCCATGCGGTCCTTCCTGCCCATTTCCTTGTCTATGCTCCATCCCTCCCTGCTCCTCCCTGCCTGCCTGAGGATGCCTTGGTGGCAACCCTTGCTCCATGCCTCAGAGTAACACGATGGGCCCACTATCCTCCCCTGCTACTCCAAACCAATGTTTTTTTCTTTTCTCCCTTGTAAATACCCCATGGAATACAAGTAAAGATTCACATCTTTCAAGAGGAGAAATCCACGAGGGAGCTGGGTCGTGGTGTGCCAGTGAGTAAAGAAGCATCTCAGAGACGGAGCAAGTATGTGTTGGGGGTGCGGACAAGGCGTTGCAGGGCAGGCTGGCTGTGGTGGGCCACTGGCACAGGGAAGCACTGGCAGAGCCAGAGGCAGCTGCTGGCGTGAGGCTGATGGGCAGAAACACAACCTGGCTGTCCGGCTGCTGCAAGCCATTGAGTACCAAGCCCCGAAGAAGGGAAGGGGCTGTTGAGAAGGAGCAGGTCTGGGTGAAAGAGAAGAGGTCAGTGCATGACTCTTGAGAGTAGGAGAGGGTGTGCTGGGAGACTGGAACTCCCTTTTTGTCTGTGTTGGTCTAAGTTGTTTGATTTTTGGAGACTGTTATGGTCTAGTTTTCCGTTAGCTGGGTATAGCGGGACTCTGCGGATCCTGTGCTAAGGGAAAAAGAAGGCTGGGCTGCATGTGCATCTGTGGGGCACAGTCCTGCTGTGGTCTGTAATGCCTTCTCATCATTGCACAGACAACAGTTTGGACATGATGCACATCATATCAGCCTTCCTCGCGTCTACCTGCTCTTTAGGTTTAACCATCTGGCTGAATGCCTGTTCTACTGAGGTCTTGGGCAGCACAGGTGAAGTTAGCAGGAAGTAACTGATATTTACTCTCCTGTGAATTGGACTTGGACTCCCACAGAACCTGACCTGCAGGGTGGAAGAGACTGACCTCAGTCTTTGAAATTGGAGCATTCACACTCTGGCGTCAAAGGCAGGACTAGAACAGGTAACCTTGCTGCTTGTGAATTGTTCCTGGTGGTGTCTAAGGGCTTGTATTATCAAAGAGCAGGAGCACTTTGTTGTGGGATGCATAGGAGTCGTGCAAAGATTGCTAAATAGTATTGAATCCTTCAGTGTGTTGCTTCATGGCTTCTCCAGCAAGTGGGTACAATTTTGCCTGTGAGGGACACACGAGTATGGAGAGTGTCTTGCTACAGGTGGCCAGTGCGAAGTCTCCTCAGGTCCATGCTGTCTGTTCCAAGGACACAGCACAGCCAGCTGTAGGACGTGGCAGCCTTGCACGGGATACCAGCTAGTTTTCCGTCCCTGTGAAACCTCTTTACCAAGAACACAGTTCTAGAAATCTGGGTCTCGGCTGTGGCCATGTTTGTTAGGGCCTGCAGACTCTCAGGCCTCTTGAAGACTCCGCTTCTCTCTGTTCCAGTCAGGTCTGGTGACTGAGACCCACATCGTGTTAGTCCTGGCCAAGGGTGAGATTGAAGTGCTGTCCTTCAACGGTTCTGGACTTTTCTGCAAACTGTAGCTTTTCCAGGATTGCATCATCACCCTACTGTTTCAAAGGCTCAGGTTTTGTTCAGGCTGGGGTCTCTTCAGCCTTCGGTTTCTCTGTTTCTGGAGTCTCCAGCTCATCTGGAGATAAAAAGCGTGTTGCTCACAGCCTGCAAGTCCTCACATGTTCCCAGGTGCCTGGATCTTGCAGCCGTATTACAGAAAACTATTTCTCCCCCAAAAGACTAAAACTGGGGACAAGATGTGAGAAACAGATTCTCAGAAAGTAACAACCCATTGGACGTCCACTGATTTATTTATATTCCCCTCTTCCCCCCTCCTCCTCCTTTAGATTCAGTATTGGGAACAGTGCGGTTTTGTTGTGTTTGGAAGCAGTCTGGGCAGAGGCCTCACGTTATTTGAGCCATCTGATGGCTTTTCCAGTGAGGACACCAGCAGAGTTACCCTCAGAAACTCCCTTGTATTTAGGTGCATTCTGGAACTGGCAGTCAGGGTTAGAGCTGGGTTAGGGTTAGCATCCTTTCTGGAGTCAGACCACTGAATTCTGCAGTACCCCTACATTTAAAAGAGGGGGCTTGAGCCCCTTCTCATCTGGTCCTTGTTTTCTGCTTAATACAGTCATTTCTGCTGGGATCGCTGTAATGGCCCGTGGGTTGCTAAGATCTGAAAACTGCCATTTACAGAAGACTTGCATTCCTTCTGTGGCATTTAAGAATAATGAGTTAGTAAGAGCTCTTTCTAAAATGATGCCTTTAACGGCGTGTTTTCTCTCTGGGAAGTGTCAGTCTGAAATACATGTGCCTGCCACAGGATGGCAGCAATCAGTCACCTTTGAAGCATCTCCTTTTCATTCAAGTGTTACATGTCAAGATGAAGTCCAAAGATAAACTGTTCACACTAGATTGCTCTGTGAAGCTGGTATGACAAACACAGGAAAGCCTTTGTGTATTCTTATTAGTGAAAACTATGTTTTACAAAGTTTATTAGAGTATGATAGTTTGCTGAGCTACAAAAGCTGGCTTGGAGGATGAGCTCTGAATACCTTACCATATCATTCTTTGGGGGATTAAATACTGAGGGTGAGGTATGTAATCTCCCTTTAATGCTCCCCAGTGAGTACATATTTAATTCTTGCCAAAATCTGAGGGGCTTCCACCTTTAGGCCTGGGTTTCCAGTCATCTAAGTTATGCATCACTGCAGCGTGATGGAGTCACAGCAGTGTGATGCCCAGCTGTGATATGCTTTTAGTTTCCCTGGAGTTCAGTGCCTGTTTGATGGCATTTAGTGCCTTGGGCCAGTTATTAGCATTTTAATGTTTATGTACATTTACTTACAGATAGTTTGTTGACATCTCATCTGAAAAAATCAATTAACTTTTACATCCAGGCTTCTTTTAAGTCACTTGTAGTGGTCTCTGGTTGGTTCTGTCATCAGTGACCTGCCCCAGCACTGGCTGGTAAAAGCACTGTATTCAGTAAGACTCTGTGTGAAAGCTGAAGGGAATTTTTAGCCTTTACCATGCAAAGGATTTGGTGAAATTAAATTGTTCTTTGAAAGTCCTACTTTGTGAAAGATGAGCCTTTTTGTTAGAAATTAGCGATTTAAAAATCAAAAAGTGCAGGGGTAAAACGGGACGTGTAGCCAGCGAGCTCTCTGCCCTGCAGACAGTATGTCCTGCTGCCTCCGGCCGCATCTTCCTCTCCACCGCTGCAGGCGTGCGCCCCGGGGCTGGAGTGCGGGGCCAGTCTCTCTCCCCAGAGACTAATAAGGTTTACAAACACAAGTCCGAGGTGACACAGCCATGGCTGGGAACTGCAGAACAGCAAGAGATGCGTCCTCTGGGGGCAGGTGGCTACCGGATGCCTAAGGAGCACCAGAGGCTGGAAGCTCTCCCTAAAAACAGGAGTGAGGCAGTCAGCGTGGTGGCTGATGTGAATGAAAGGGGGTGTGAGGAAGGCAGGTGACAGAGAGAAAGCCCTGGGCTCCAGGAGACCAGACCTGGGCTCCTTCAGGCAGCTTGTAGGCAGGGTCCTCAGCTTCATAATGACAGAGGTAGCCAAGTAGAAGAGTAGTGTGAAGGAAAATATCAGTCTCACCATGAACAAAAAAAGGATGCTATAAACTTCCAGTGTCTTGCTAATATAATCTTCAATGACTCGGTATGGAGATCCTAGTAGACATGAGACATAAGACATGAGACTCTCAAAGCTGGCAGGCAGACTTTCCTGGTTGCCTCTGCTAGCCCATATAGCAATGTATTAATTGCTGTTCTGGAGCAGTCCACCACAAAATATGCTTGGTTTTGTCTAAATTTCCCTTTACAGATCATGGAATTTCTCCTGAGTGTCTTTGCCCAACTGTTTAACGTCTTGTCCCTTTGGAGTCTGATAAGTCTTTTTCAGTATGTGAAGGAAAATATCCAGAGACAGTATTATACTGGGATGACATGTTTTTATATCACAACGGTGTATAATCTGAGGCTGTGCCAGAAACAGTACTGAGAGAAGAAGTGCTTCTGCTCCTCTTTACTGCAGAACCCATTTTCTGCTGCTGTGGGAGACAGACTCCTTCCCACTGTTGGCCGTGTGTGAACGCAGGGTAGGTTGGGGAACATCCACGTCAGAAGTGAAGCATACTCCGGTGACTGATGTGGAGGTGCTTGACATCAGAAAACAAAACCACGTGTGGAAAGCCCTGAGGAGCATAGAAAAGGCACAGCCCAGATCTACCTTCATTGAAGGTGTCTGACCAGAGGTAGGATCAACGATCTGTTTATCAAAGCGTACCTCCTCTTTAGCCCTGAGATTTTAGCAAGTGTGCGTAAGGAGAGGGAAAAACTGAGCCATTGGCAAGATCTGTATGATCTTATATGGGACATAGATTTAGGTTATAATTTAAAGATTTAGGAGGATAATTCTGAATTAGAGGTGTTCAGTCAGAGCTCTCAACTCATCATTCCTGCAGTGCCTGTGCACGGTCCTGTACTGTCACGGGGATGGCATCAAGAAAGCCCCTGAAAATTGCTTTCCCTCTCCTGTTCACACAGGTCAGAAGGTTTTCATTATTGCTTAACAGCTGCTTGCAGTCTTTGTACTCATCTATTCTGAGACTCCTGCTGGCAGCAGCATTTCTTCCCAGAAACCCCAAACAGGGTGAAAAATCTATCATTTCTGCAGAGAGCTGTCTCAGCTGCTGTGCTGTGAAAGACTTGCCTGGCTGTTTTGCTGCACAGAGAGAAGGAACCTCTTCGAGAACAGAGACATGACCTTCTGTCTATGACCGCTTGCTATCATTTTTGTGAGTTTGTCACTTGGAATAACCTGGATGTCTTTCAGTGTGGCTTTATCTTGCCCCAAGTGGAAGTGAATATTGCTTTATCAACAGTGTTTTCAAATCAAGAATTCTGTGATGAGGAAAAGCATTTGGCCAACTCTTAATTCCCTGTGCTGGTGCATTTTCTTTTTATAACTGATCCAACTAAAAGCCAGAATGTGCTTGGGTGTAACCATAATGTGATGGTATGACATGATAAGCAAAGTTCAATATTTTATTTATAGGGATGGAAAGTAAATTTGAAGGTGCAATAAATTCTGCAGTCCTGTCTGACAGACAGGGGGTTTTGCCATCCTGAGCCAGCTCTTGTAGCTGTGAGCATATCACTCTGTCCCCCCAAATACAGGGATGCATACATGTATTTATGCATGTGTTTATGCATACATGCACAGTTTTTATAATTCAGTTTATATCTCTAAAAGACTGTCCCGACTCATGGTTAATTACTTTCTTAAAGATGACTTTGAGATATCTGCTGCATTCCCCAAGTGCAGTGAATGCCACTATGCTCTGCCTGGGGAGCGTAGCAATGGGGCACAGCTGCTGTCCACGTTTTTCAGGCTCTAAACAGAGGACATGCTGAATTTAATGCACAAACACAGATTTTTTAAGCAGTGTGTGCAAATGTGTTTTGAAGGGGTATGGTGACAGAAGAACAGCTATGAAAAGCTATGGAAAGATGGAAGGAGTGCGTGACTTCTATTCAAGGAATAAAAGCTTTCGATGAATGTTTGGGAGAAGAATAGTAGAAGTGCTGCCGCAGTATGGATAGCTCTGCCGGCTCCTCTTTCCAGACAGGCTGTTAAAGGATCAGCTCTTGTAGCCTTTTAAAGAAAAATCTCCCTACCCTTGCGCTTTACATTTCTCCTTCTCAGGTGACAAAGTATGATGGAAAATGTTATGAGAAAGCAAATACATTTGATCTCCAACCTAATATTAGAAAAGATCCCTAAAACTCACCACAGGTCCAAACAAGGCTCAGATCACTCAGCTGATGTGTGACCAAGCTCTGAGCTTCACACAGATCTGTTGGGTTTGCCTGGGCAAATAAAATGTCCTTTGTAGAAAGCCTTGGCAGACTAATGATGAAAAGTGCTATTCAAATTTTAGGCTTTATTTTTCCAGTTTGTATTGGTAAAGTGACCCGAGGATTGGCTGACAGCATTTTGAAAGCTCACTTTCTGTGTGTCTATGAACAGTGATGGTCTCTGTTTTCCCCTCAACAGTTGGAGCCCCGGCTGACCTGCACGAAGGATTATGAGCAAAAGTGGGCAACGTAGTGCAGTGCCTGACTCCTCAGCAATGTTGTCAAGCTGCGCAGTTTTGATGTGAGTAACTGCTCACCTCTTCCAGCCTCACTTGGCAAGGTCTGCTCTTGCCCAAATAAGCAGCCCGTTTACTTATACACCAAGCAAACAGCCCTGAAAAGCTGATACTGCTCCTTTTGAAGTGCTGAAGAACTTTGCCATTCATTTGCAAGATCGGAGAGGCTGCCGCCCTGAAATCCCCACTGGAGTTGTTTGCTCCTGTTTCCTCCCTGAGAAGTCATCCACTTCCATCTTCTCCCTGAAGTGCTGTTGGAGCAGAGTCCCTGCAAACAGTACTGGTGTTTTACAACCTTCCAGGGAAAGAAGAGATGGTGTTTTCTGTAGGGCTTGTGTTGTGCTGAATCTTTCTCTCTTACAGGAATGCTGACTTTACTCAGGCTCTCAGTCAGATGGAAAAGCTGTTTGTATGATTCTTCAGCAGAAGCTACTGATACCTATTACTTATCCTAAACTGGGCCCTGGCAAAGTAATGTGAGAAATTCTCAGAAGGCATTGTTGTCAGCCTTTGGATTTGAAGTTGCAGTGTAAATATCCTTTTGTTATATATATCAACTTAGAAATGTGAAATGCTTGAGAAATAAAAAATAAGGAATGTTTTTGTCTTTAGATATGTCTTGCATTGATGTTTACCATGAGAAATGCTGGCGCCAGTAGCCTTTCTGTGTATAACTGTGGCATCTTGAAGATTGCTGAGGCAATGGTATCTGTCTTCTGGAAAACTGTTGATCCAAACCATGTGGTGACGGACACAGACAGATACCACGATTGCCCTTTCTCAGTGTCCTTTTAACAGAAGAGGTTAGGAAAGCATGTTAGTTACTCTCAGCTGGCATTATTAAAGGCTGAGAAAGCTTTTCCTGAAGCCTTTTGCAATCTGTACAAATGAAACTGCTTGTTCTCTGTTGCAGGTGGTTGAGACTGGCACATAGCTTCAAATTTGCCAGGGAGGGGCAGGCTGCTGGAGTGATGGTACACATGCTTTTTCTTTAGGGAACAATGCTGAAAAGCAGTCAGCTTAAAACAAAACAAAACAAACAAACAAACAAAAAAAGGAAAAAAAAAATTAAGTGAGAGAATTTACCTTCTGGTTTTGTACAAGTCCTGAATTTTGGATGGGAAAGAAAATAAATGAGCATTTCAGCTCCATGAAATCCTTACAGAAGAGACTGTAAAGAGAATTGTAAGAGCAGAAGAAACAAGCACATACAGGATTCCTCTGCTACAGCAGTCTCCTAGACTGGTCATTCTTATAAGACACTTCTGCTATCAGCTCCCACACCTGCTGGAATGCTAGTATTAAAAACTTCCCAAGAGTCTGTGGTATACAGTTTATAATAGCATCCGGCACATGGAAACAATTAAGTGGATTCAGCTGATGGAAGCATAATACCAAGTTAAGATTATTTATGTTTTCAGTGATTTCCTCCTCCTGCATTGTATTCTCTTAATCCAGGATTAAATTCTAATTGTGGCTAAATCCTTGGAAAGCTCATCAATTTGAATGGAAGTTTTAGGAAGCCAATGTATCTGAGGTTTGAATGGGAAGTTGTGGGGTGTGAATCTTACTACCTCGTCACTTCTGGATGTTTTGTGTGAGGCAAGCACAAATTAAATAAAAGAAATGAAGAGGGAATCCTTGCATGCTCTGTTCTCAGACATGATGGTAAAGGCAATGGAATGAGAGCACAATGCCTTGGGTTTTGCTCTCATTTATGCTGCCTGCAGTCTCATATGAACATATTAAGATAAAAGTCTGTGATGTTTTGCCAGTTTGGATGTTGGGGCTGAGCATGTCAAGCAAAAACATCATCAAAAAAGAAACCCACACTTTTTTCAAAGTGGTTAGAATCAATCTCTGCATAATTTGACACAGGACAGGAATAGATAGAGTTAAGCAAGAGGTTTGCTTTGTTCTGTACTTTTTATATGAATGAACAAAACTTCACTGGAGCCAGTGCAGCTCTATCCAGCTACTGCCTGATCTGTGTAACCTGTAGTCCCATAAATACAGTTATTGCTATTGCTAGTTATATGCCACAGGCGGTGTACTAACACTGCAGCATTAAGGCATGTCAGGCTGGCTTTGCCTCAAATTGCCTCGGCCTGCCTGGAACTTTATTTTAGCTGTCTTAGTTGTGACAGCAATTTTTAATTATCAGATGACTATTTCCTGATTTGTTTTACTTGTTTTTTATAATCATGGGATGCATCCACAATTTTTGTACAGCCAGGAGTAGCAAGTAGTTATTCTGTGTAGAACGAAATATTTATGACACCATCTTAATGTTGCAATGCAGGAGAATATAGCCCTGGCCTGGCAGTGGAGGGCTTGCCCGTGGCAACCCAGGGTGCAGGGGAGAGGAGCACAGACATGGGGGGGGGATAAGAGAAGAGGGCACAGGGTGTCAATCAGGGCTATGACCAGCTCAGCAGCAAACAGTTAAATGTAAACCTGGGAGCAGGGCAAAACCAGCTTATAAGTAGCAAAGAAAATAGATGACAAGTATACAGCATATGTAAGGTACTTCTTATAGAGGAGATTCAGACATAATGTGGAGTTGCATATCAAATAAAACCAGCAAGGTGTAAAGCATGAAAGAAAACGTACAAAAATAGCCCCAAGTGGACCTTAGAAAGAGAAGGAAGAAATCAGCAGCTTCAGCATTTGCCTCCTGGCAAAGAAGAGGAAGAAACCTCTATGACCACCATCATACTCCTCCCAGCAAAAACCTAGGAAAACAGATGACTCCTGGAACCATTCCCTCCCCGACTGAAGCCAACCACCCAAAGTCTTCAAGAGAGAGAGTGGTAAGTATAACACCAGGGCGAAAGGTAAATGCTAGGAAGTGTGTGTTTTATTGTATTATTACTGATACTTTTTTCCCATGTTATTTTTCTTTGTTTCTTTTCTTCTGTCATAAATGAAATACATTTTGAGATGCTTTATGTTTCCCTTTTTTTCTTCTGTATAATTCCCTAATTTGCTAAATTTGCAATATCTTGCTTAGAATGCAACTTCAAGATTCTCCTGTCATTAAACTCCTGCTGATACAAGAAATGCTGGGATTTTTGTTCTGCCTTTTCTGCAGAGTGATTTCTTAAAAAAATCCAGTACATTTTACCATTTTGAATCAACAACTAAGAAATTCATTTCACTTCCTCAAAAAAAAAAAAAAAAAAAAAAAAAAAGTTTGTTCACAATAATTTGTAATAAAATGTCATTTACTATTAGCAACCAGCAAGCATGCTCTGTACTGAACATACCCAGCTGTGAAGGGCAGCTTGGGTTTTGATCCTCTTTGTAAGTGGTAGCATCTTCTTCGGTTTTCATAGTTCACAATATTTGCCATGTCCATAAATTCTGCATGAGATTACAGGGATATGATATGATGCAAGCCCATATTTGAGGGAAAATACACTCTAGCTGGGGTCCCCTCTCAACTAGATCACTGAAGTGCTGCTGCAACAGAGACAGGAAAAGTGCTCCTGTGACAGGACACCAAGTCAGCCGCTGCTTTTTGAAGTAGGTTTATCTAAACCTGCTACTGTACTGAGCTCACCACGGATGACTGGAAAGCTTTTAAAGCTAAAAAGCCAAGTTTTGCTAGAGCTGGAACTACAATAACATTTTTTTAATACAAAAAAAAAAAATCAATGCAGCTCATGAAGACAGTTGGAAATAAAAGTGTTCAAATCTTGAACTCCCTCGTGCCGCAGAGAAGCTCCTGCTGTCCAGCCAAATTTCCACTCTTTCTCAGTGGTTGCTGAGAGTTCCCGGTCCCTTCTCTTCCTTAGGAAACGCCTTCTGTCATCTCAGAAGCAGGACTTCCCACTCTTCACCACAATCTCTCATGAACTGATTTGGCTGCCCAGAAGGTTTTAGTTTTCTTTAGCATCACCTAACCTACTCAGTGTAAGTTCGGCTCAGAGCAGGGAGTTTAAATAATGCAAAGCCTCAGCTACCTAATCTGCACAAGGCAGTTTTCCCTTCTCCTGAATCATCTTTCAATATGAAAGTCGCATATATTTGAAGCTGCAAGATAGTCTGTTTTCGTCAGTCTAAACACACTGTTCCCTGAGAAATTGTTCATTTCAATCTGTATATTGCAGTAATAAGTGCTAACCAAGCATTTTTTCTGACAGGTAATTTTCTAGATCTGTCACAAGCTACAGAACACAATTCCTCAGAGAAACATTAGCTTTCAAGATTGATGAGAATAAGAGTAAAGTATGAGGCAGAGCAGGCTAAACTCCATTAAAATCATGGCAGAAGCACGGATTTTACAATGTATTAATTATATGATGTAATCATTTTCTTAGCTGAGTTTGGCAAGCAACCTAACACAGGAGCTGAAGTGTGTTTTGGACATTTGACTAGAGAATGCATCGAGTGCATTTGTTTTCAGGCTAAAACTTCATGGCAAGGGAGCTGTCTAGGGTTAAACGGGCATGTTTATATATGTTTACAAACAGAAACGGTCAAGCATGTTTCATAGTACAATCACTCTTCAATTTAAATATTTCAGAAACATTTTTCTGCTATGAAGTTGAAGGTCACTATGTTGCCACCAGTTGAACCACAGCAACTAAACAGCAGATTCATGTCTGCTTTCTTACAGGTCAGTTATTCCAAGTGGCGAGCAGCTAACGCAATCGTTGCCATTCAACCATTGACAAGTTTTAAGCATTACTGACCTGATCTGCTTATAGGATTTTTTTTTTCTTCTTTTAATTCAGTGGCCATTAGAAAAGACCCTGTGCAAATCGTATCAACAAGTGTATTTTCTTGGAAGCAGTGAACAAGGACATGATCTGATTTTGGAAAAATCACGTTACTGATATGAAATGCATTTTCTGGCTACCTCAACGAAGTCCATAGGCGTAAGTGATCACTGCATGATTAGTCTTTGCAAGATTAAGTGTATCTTGCTGGATATTGGCAGGTTTTTTCGGTTTATAGTGAATATTATAATGAAAAATGTGAAATGCAAATTAAAATAATCTATTAAAAAAAGTCTATGTAGAGATCTTCCTACTAATATACTATTGGATTTGTTTTGAAATCTCGATTCTTATTTTTGCAAAATTTCACAAAATTTTATGCCTTCTAGAGGCAAGTGGTGTTTTATTCCACAGACCCAATTTCTATCTGCTTGTGGTTTATTTTAACCCTTTCTTTAATCCATGTGTAACAGTTATCATGCAAAAATAGTGCTGTGAGAACTAATACTAGCTTTCTGACAAAATCATTCCTGCCTAATTCTCAGTGCTCCTGGAGGAAAACAGGTGCTTGTTAGAAACATATATCCTATGTTTCCTGTCACACACAAATTTTAATTCTTATGGGTTTTTTTTGTTACAATGTCGTGGAAAAAGACAGTAAACTGCATTCTGATGTAACTAGCCTAAATCTCTCAAGCCAGTGATACTGGTGTGATGCTTGCCTTATTGTGCTAGTAGACATGTCACTTTGAAAGCATTTAGGGCGGTGGATAGGGATTAAAAGGCCGTTGCACATTTTTAGCAGCCAAAATAGGGGCTACCTGCTGGCTTATATCCGCCTTAAATTGGCTTTGCCTGCTGCCTCAGAGATCATTGGTTGGTTCAGTATCCCTAAAATGGGCTTTATTAACCTGCCATGTCATAACGCGGTCATCTCATCGCTCACCTTAATCAGGTATCCTGAGGGATCGGTGGTTTCAGAGGGTTTCTTCATTAACCTTCCAGTAACAGCTACATTAAACCCTCAAGTGCAGCCACGAGCATTAATTTCTTATATTCTTTTATACACAGCATAGAAGCTTCAGCTCCTGGTAGACTTGAAAATGTGTCTTATTGATGGTCTTAAAGTCCAAATTCTGCTCTTGCTTGCATTGGAAAGGTCATCAGATTTCAGGCGGCAGGCAGGCGTGCGGGGTTGACCCCAGTCTGCTCGTGCCAGTTGCACAGTCCCTTCCTCGAAGGTCTGGGGAGAGCAGTTGGTGGGAGGACTGAGATGTCTGGCTCAGACGGGCAGCGCTGGGCACGGAGAGGGCTCGCTCCTCCTGCTCTCCGGCCCGCGCGCTGGCTGCACGATGGGTGCGTGCCTGCTCCCTGCCTGACTTGGCGGGTGATGGGTAAGATCATCTGCCATCTGCTGAGAGAAAGCCCTTATGGCCAGATCTCCGGTACCACCGCGGCCTCTCTTCCCGCAGCTGACAGGAGACGGGTCGCACAGCTCTGCTGTACCTGGCAGGCAGGTCACAGCAGGGAGAAACGCACGCGTGGGAGCTTTGGGCGAGCAGAGGGAGCGTATAGCAGGAGCCACAGCACCAGTCTCCCAAGGTGCATTGACATTGCTTGTGTCCCTGCTGTGGAGCCAGCCTGTAGCTCCTACATATTTAGGAAAGGGGAGCTTTAGGGTTCTGTCACAGAATCATAGAATGGTCTGGGTTGGAAGGGACCCCAAGGATCACAGAGTTCCAACCCCCCTGCCACAGGCAGGGACACCAACCTCCAGGCCTGGACCTACACGAGGTTGGCCAGGGCCCCATCCAACCTGGCCTTGAACACCTCCAGGCATGGGGCATCCACCACCTCTCTGGGCAGCCTGTTCCAGCACCTCACCACTCTCTCCATCATGTCCAAGTCATTTTTTTTTTCACATGCCTTTTCACAGTCGAACTCAGTAATTTCTCTGTAGCACTACAGTGTTTTAGTTTTCTTCTTCTTTTTATAGAACTGCCCACAGTGTATACTGCTCTAATCTTTTCAAAGCACTTTGCAAAAATAGTAGAGGCACTCAGGGATAATCTCTGTGAGGCCAGTAAATTGGTCAGCACCAAAGCACTGAGAGACATGAAACAGGCGACTGTAATCTGCAGAGGGAGCCTTCTCTTATTTGGAAGACTGGGGGACACATGAAACAAACCACAGGAGTCTGCAAAGCCTCTGCCCATTATTGAAGGATGCTGCTGGAGGGAGTAAGGGGAAAACTGCAAACAGGCCAAGATATTAGCCACTCGGTGTAGTATGTAAAGACTGGGTGGGGAAAAAAAAACCACCAAAACATCAAAAGAGATGTTTGACTATGGAGAAAACAGTTTACCATGATATTTTTTTTTCCTCCTTGATATTAAAAGGGTATTTTTTTTATTTCCATCTCATTATTATTGCAAGGTACAAGGCTTGGCAGAAGACTTTCTCATTGAAATGAAAAGTTGAATTGCAGTGTCCGTGGAGCTGCAGTATCTATATGAAACCAAAAGAAACTCACAGCTCAGAAAAGTCAAGATTCAAGTTCAGGATTTCAAAGCAAATAGTATGATTTGCCTTTTATTGTAGCAAAAGGGAAATAATGAGCATTGTTACTTTATTACTGCTTAAAGTGGTTATGCCTAAAGAGACCATTTGTATGTAAATCATACAGTTTTCTTGAATGACTCTACATGAAAAATACTGTGTTGTCACACAAATGCCAGTGCCTGTGACTTTGATTAAACAGGGACAGGGACAACAGATGCCAAAATGACACTTGGAAGTCCAGGCTTGTGCCAAACACCATAGAAAAACTGCTTGTGCATAAAGGGAAATGGTTAGGAAGCGTGCTCTGCCACCTCAGCACTGCCTGTGGTGTAGGAGATCAGCAGTCCCTACACCCGCTGTGAGCGTGGCTTCTCTCAAAGTGGGGACCCACACCTGGTTCCAGGACATCAGGTCCTGACTGCACAGCAGGAGTGACCTACCCATGCAGGGTGAGACGTGCCTCATCACAGGAGGAAACTCACTGCGGAGCTGTTCTCTTCCCTCTCGCAAGGCTGAGGGATCTCGCCCAGAGGCCTTGGACTTGTCCCACAAGCAGGCTGTTGGGTGGCCTCAACAAGACAGCAGAGGGGGTGTGGACCAGGTAGACTGTTTTTGCCTAATGCAAAGTGTCATCCTTTTCCATATCTTTCTCTTGGTAGGTGACGAAATACACTCCAATGAAGACATGAGAATCCATGAACAGAGGCTTTGTGATGGGCTCTCTGCTGAGGACCTCTTCTTTCAACCAAGTTCCTTGTCCTGAAGAGTAGGTGATATTGCTGGGCTTCGTTGTGGTTCTGGAGTATTTTTGGATGTCCCTGAGCGCTGCCTTCAGGCACAAGTGTGCCCCCACCCTGCTTCTGAACCGCACTCCACTTACAGACAGATAACTAGCTAGAAATGGCTGCTGTAGCTCAACATTGAAAAGCTGTGATTGTGCACGTGTTCCCTGCAAAAGCTGAAGCCCATCCAGGGCTTTGCTGGGGACCACAGGACACCTAAATGAAAACCTCAGAGAGCAGCATCATCACATAGAAAAGGCCACATGCTGGACAGCCTTGTGAGGGGTGTGCTGCATGGTCAAGCTGGTGGTGGTGGTGGAAATATTGGAGGCAACCTGGGACTGTTGCAGGAGCACATCAATGAAGGACCTGAGAGCACTGCTAGGGCTGTTTTTATGGAACAGCATAATCACTGAGCTGGTAAGTCCCAGGTACTCTGTCACAGTGTTGTGGTTTAACCCCAGCCGGCATCTAAGCCCCACACTGCTGCTCACTCATTTCCAGTGGGATGAGGAGAGAATCAGAAAAGTGAGAAAATTCGTGGGTTGAGATAAAGACAGTTTAATAAGTAAAGCAAAAGCTGCACGTGCAAGCAAAGCAAAACAAGGAATGCATTTACTACTTCCCATGGGCAGGCAGGTGTTCAGCCATCCCCAGGAAAGCAGGGCTCCGTCATGCATAATGGTGACTTGGGAAGACAAACGCCATCACTCAGAATGTCTCCCTCTTCCCTCTTTCTCCAGCTTTATATGCTGAGCTGATGTCATATGGCATGGAATATCCCTTTGGTCAGTGGGGCTCAGCTGTCCCAGCTGTGTCCCCCCCCAACTTCTTGTGCTCCCCCAGCCTCCTCGCTGGTGGGGTGGGGTGAGGGGCAGAAAAGGCCTTGACTCCGTGTAAGCGCTGCTCAGCAGTAACAAAAAGATCCTGGTGTGATCAACACTGTTTCCAGCACAAATCCAAAAGGCTGGAGAAAGAGAGAGCAGCACTCCAGTGACCCGTAAGAGTGAGAGGGTGAGGTGACTGGAGACAAGTCAAGCCTAGCACCCTTGCAAGGGGCCTCGGTGAGGCGAGTGTGTGGGTCACTGTCCTCACCATCAGCAGAAAGGTGGGAGACATCCCTCTTTCCCCGCAACACTGCTATTTCTCCCTTCTCCTCGCCGTAAAGGATTGCTCTCCCCTTTTACTCTGCTCACATTGCCTTTATTCTGCTCACCCGCAGTAAGGCTGTTATAGCCAACACAGGGAGAGCTTGATGGGAGGAATAAATCCATCTCAGGAGAGACAAAACCATCCCATGGACAGGAGAGGTTCCTTGATTCCTTTGGCCTGGTGCCACCTGGCTGATTTGCTGCCTGGCGTGGGAAGGGATGAGCTGGTCGGGGCACCAAGAGGGACACGGGGATTTCAGTGCAGTGAGAGTGTGTTGCTCACCAGGAAAACTTTGCTGCTCCAGGTGAATTAATTCAGACTCAATTTTTTAAATTATGACTACAGCCTGATTGGTAAGAGAGGCTATATCTGAAATACTATCATCAATGCTTCAAAAAGATTAAAAATACTCCTGACTCACTTAAATCACACATAGTGTGTCTCTTCAACAAGATGACATCTCATTTTTCAACAGTGTGGGAAAATCCAACTGTACTTGGAGTGTACAAGATTGGCAGGTACTTATCAGCGTAAAAATATGATTCAAAGGGATGAAGATCATTCCTAGTACAGGTTGAAAGAAAAGAAAAACCCTTCTTTTTAAATTAGCAACTATCTTGCTCCTAAAGTAACTTTGTGACTGATTTCTTCCGCTATGTTAAAGTCACATTCTCAGGCAGCAACACCCCCCTGTTGTTTTTTACTGTGCCTTTTGGGGTTTTGGGGGGGTTTTTTCTTTGTCTTTTTTTTAAATCTGTGTGAGATTTTTTCTTAATTTCACTTCAACTGAAACTCTTCAGTGGTCTTCAGTGAGGACAAAAAGAGAAAAGTACTGCTATTTTAGCAGCATTATCAATATGCGCTATGTTTGTGGGTGTGCCTGTGAGCCCGGAGGTTATGTGGCATCACCCTATTTTAAAGGAGGTTGTCTTTTTGCCAGATGCACACTCTTTGTTAAAGATTTCTGCACGTAGCAGTAACAAGGATATGAGGAAATCTGCTGCCTTGTGCTGGCCACAGATCCACAGGCTGTATTAATAGATAGGATTAGTGAAGAAGAACAGGTCAGAAGGCTGCAAAGCTCCTGTCCCTTGAGATTTCCTTCTTTAGATCATTAGTCTCGGTGTAGAGCTCCCTGAAATACAGGGAGCAGAAACTGGGGAGAAGACCTGGAACCATTTTATTTCGCCAGGACATTCTGGAGAAAGGGCAATTTCTGGGTCATAAGCTCCGCTGAATATGTCTGTCCAGTTTTCTCCACAGGCACCCTGGAGGAACAACAACATCAGTTTTCTGAGCAGGGAGGCAGCTTTAACAGAGCAAGGAGAGACTATCATAGGTTTCTACCTACTGGCTTTAGGTATGTACTCGGCTGGGATGTGAAAGGAAGCCCCTAAGTAGAGTTTGGTATAAAGTGATTTGTTTGGGTTTCATCACTGATGGAAATGGATGTTAGAAAATGGGACTTTTTTCTTCAGCTGTTACAAGATTGAAGAGGTACAGCTTTCTTTTGTTAAAAAAGAGATTAATAATCAATGCAGAAATCTTGAAGGAAAAAAATAGTCAAGCCTGTAAACTTTTAACTAATGTTGACTAAACTTAATATGTGGGAAGATGTCGTCTTGTGTCTTGGTAGCCCTGGATAAATATTCTGTGATTTCCAGAGTTTTGACTGCTGGCGGTCAGTTGGCATCCTACAACTGCCTCCTACAGAGACAGAAAATGTGGTTCTGTAGTTTTAAACTTTTTTTTTTCTTTTAAGTATTTGTACTGCTCTTGCTTTAAACATGTGATGCACATAGAAATAAACTTCTTCAAAGAGGATCAATGAAAGATCTAAGTACTGGGACATTATCCAGTGTTAGCAGTCACAATACCTTATGTTTATTTTGGTTCTGCTGCAAGACAGTTATTGTAAGTGCATAATAAGGATTTGAAATTGGCATCTGATATGAACTCACTTTGATCCCTGTGCAATTTTGTTTTGTTTAAGTATTGTCTATTTGGGACAGACTCATTGCAGGATACAAGGAAACTTTATGAAATTTCAAAGAATGAAGGTTTGCTAGGTAATCAAAGTTTCCAACCATAAAACCTCACAGGAAAATACAAGAACATTTATTAAATCTGTTCTTCAAAACAACATATGTAAACAAAAATGTTTCTGTTTTTAAATAACTGATCTAAACAGATTTTTTCTTTTTCTAAGTTTAGCACATATTGCAAGTAGCTTAGTAGCCCTCAGCTTATGTTTGAGAAAGGTCTACGGAAGTTACAATGTAAAATGCTAAGTATTTTAATATATTTACATGATACTTTCTTTTTTTTACCTATAGGAACTAGGGAGGAAAAAATATGTTTAGAATAAAAACAGAGATTCTAGTAGAAAAATGTATGGCATCTGTCTTAGGATACTTAATTAGAAGACTGGCTGTAAGATAAATTAGAGTTGTTCCAATTTCTCCCCAGTCTGTTCGCATCTGCATATCCCTTCATGAATGGCTGGGAAATGGCTGCACTATCAGCTAACGAATTAATCAGTTGCACTTAAGACTACAAAGAACATCTTAGGTCAGCAAGGCCAGTCCCCTGCTGTGACAATATATAATCTCATTTACGAAGCTGTCATGCTCCCTCGTATAACTGGCTAGAGGTTCTTTGGTGTTGCTGCCTCTCTTCCAATTGACAGCCTGTTCCTGATTTTCTTTCTCTGTTGGGTAGGAGCCTTTCCCTAAATTCTTAGCTAAAGTAATCACACTAACTTTATACCCTTTTTATCACTCCTTTTAGTTTAAATAATTATTGAAATATTTTTTTTTCCTGCAATTAACATCTTATGGCCACTCCCTATTCCTGAAGGAACAATCGTGGTCAACCTTTGTATTCCTGTATTAAACAAGGGGGGGG
>KL272796.1:6855-27894 GCA_000699545.1 Podiceps cristatus
CAAAAGTCAAGTAATTAATAATTTGTTTCTATAAAATATATGTTTTGTATGAAAACTGAATTACTTAAATTATCAATGGTATCAATGGTTTGGCTGATGCACAATTAGAAAGCCTGTTTTGTCATCTGAGAAGGTATGAAACCAGAGACTACATAACTATTCTTTTCATAAATGTGCAACAAATTTAGCTTTCTCTTTAATTATAAAATTAAGAACAGTAAAATACAGAATAATAAAAATGAAAAAAAGAATGAAGATGCATCTATTACCACAAAGATGATGTACAATTTCCTCAAAGTACATAAAAATTACACTTTTATTAAGAAAATAAGAGAAATATTTTAAAAATTACTTAAGGCTTAAACAACACAGAAATTGTAAACAGCACAACTCGAAGAGAGTAAAAGCTGTCCAAAACATGGCAAAAATACTTATTAGATTATTGTGCAATATCCATTTTCAAATTAAAAAAAACAGATAAAAAAATAAAAAGCACCACTAGCAAGGAAGTAATTTTTTTTTTTACTTCACTTTTTTTTTTTTTTTTTTAATAGGAATATGTACCTGATGTGCCACTCTCCCACATTTGAATTGCACCCTATCAAGAGGATTATTGTCAAACACAAATGACTACTGATGCCACAAGGTGATTGCCTTCATAGGCAGCCGTACGGTGCTCACACACGCACTCTACTCTCTGATATTTCCAGCTCCTGTTCTGAATTCTGCCCCATTTCAGAGTTCTACCTCATTTCAGAATTCAGTCCCATTATCTCCACTGCTCAAAATTGTTCACAGGGTTATCTAGCTGACACGTAAGATAACCCTCCATCTCACTAGACACCACTGGGATATGACATGCTGACCCACAGTAAGCCCTGATTATTAGCTTGAAACATGCACCATCTAAATGGAACTTTGAGCCAAATAATTTGTTTTAAAGTCTTTTCATTTTACTTAACACTTTAAAACACATTTTAAATATGCTGACATCAGTTCCGTTAATCTATACAGCCATGAACGTATTCAGACTTGTTAATGTTAGATTTTGATTATCACAAAACTGTGAAAAAATACTGTGACTAGAATGCAGACTGCAAGTAATGCCTTTTTATTTTCAAAAGAGAAAGGGATTTGAGTTTAATAAATTGTAACTAAATGAAAACCAAATGGCCAGCCACTGCAATTAAACAGATCGCCCCATTGCCCGCATTGCACCGAAGCCCGCAGGCTTACCTCACTGAAGAGAGGCTTGTAGCAGGCAGAAGCACAGTGAGGTCCCTCTCTTTCTGTCCCACCTTCTCCATACTACTCCACTTCCAGCGACTGGGAAAGCGGGTAGGATGAGCGACCCCCAACAGAGCTGGGCAGAATCAACCTGCCAGGATAACTCTCCTCAGCTGCAGAATGCCTTCCTATCTAGAACCTACAGTTCCGCACGGACTTAAAGTCTTGAACCAGTCAAGTTTCATTTGCATGAAAACCTCGTTACCTTTTGTTTTGGAAAGGGGCACCCAGTGAGCCATATTACAGCCTGGACAACAAAACCCAGGCAGTACTGTAAGCTGTTTTCAGGAGGATGAGCTGATAGGGAGATTGGGCACAACAGAATGCTGTCAGCAGCAATCCTAAGAATTTCCCACATGAAGAAAACAGTTCAGGTATCAGAAAATTTTGGTTTAAAAGGTTACACTTTGGTAAGATTTGGAATAAAATACCTTTTAAAACATACAGTTTGATCAATAACAGATCTTATGAAATTTACACATTGGAACTGCTAAAATAAAATCACGACCTTTTGCCCCTTAGGTTATAATTAGCATCCACAAAACAATTTTTCTTCATTTCCAGTGCAATTCCCCCCAGAAGGGCTTACACCAGTGGTGAAACAGCAGGAAAAGCTTTAGGGGAGTTCCAGGTACAAACTTGGCCACTTTCACTATTGACAGTCTTATACGCGGATGACACAATTATTTTGAGCTTGCCTGTACATAAATGTTTTACCATGCAAGCTTACATGGCTTGTAGATTTTAGAAATCCTTCTCTATTTGCCACTTTCTCTGCCATCTGAACTTCTAATGTATAACTATAACTATTGTTTCAAATTGGAAATGCCAGGAGAAGCAAGCAGGAAGCTCAAAAATCAACTTTTCACTAGGCACTTTTAAGGTCAAGCAAAATTCAGGCTTAAGATAGCTTTTTAAATTTTTCTCCTTAAGCAAAGTGACGTAGAAATAAAATACGTTTTAAAACACATTCCAATAAATATATTTTTTCTTAGCAAGACATTCTCAAGCTTTTCCATCATCTTGTCTTCAATATCAAATGTAAATAATTCATGACTCCTATAATAAAAGAAATGGAAACAAGTAGGTTCTAATAGGAAAAAAAAAAAAAAAAACCAACAAAAACCACAAAAACAAAAGTGGAAATTCCACTCATACATTTTAGAAGAGACTATCAAGCTTGTAAGGCTTAATAGCAGTCCCACATTGGGATAGCAACACTCGGATAACATAGCATTGCATTTCAAAATTTCTATCATAATGCAGATACCAAAAATGTATCCTACCAAAAGCTCATGAATGGATTGTGCAAAGTCACCATTAACTTTGATTTGAAGACTGAACTGTATTGTCTTACTCTCAAATCCCTCCTTATCAGTAAGTACTCCAAGGTTCTTTGTATGATATCGAGCCCTACATAATGGAAAACATCACAGTATGCTCTTAAGAGAGTCGATAGTTCCTTACAGTAATTTACATTTGTAATGCGCTAAAATGATAGCTATCCCAGAACGCTAATTCATAAAGAAAGGTGAAGCTTGTGTTCTAGGAGCAGAACGCTGCTTCTGTCTGCTATCCACTCCTCCAGCAAGATGAAATATCATTGCTATATTTAGTCCTATGGTTTTCATGGCACACAACATAGATTTACTTGGTTGTTTTATGCTATTTTGTTAAATCAGTGGAAGTTTCTGGAATTGTTCTGTGGAGTTAAATTTACTTTTATAAACAGTGTTTCTGCCAGAAAGTTGGGTTTAGCGTGTGAAAAGCTTTTGCTCTTTTTAAATTTAAAACTATGTACAAGGAAGGGAGTTTAACCATTGGCTAGACAAGTGTGTGTGTGACTGAAGGCAGGGAAAGGCATCTGACTCAGTGGCTGCCTCTGTTGGGAGAAAGAAATCAGGGCACTGTTCTCATTTACAGGCTCTTCAGTTCCTGGGATTAACATGGGGGAAAGACAATTCACTTTCCCCTGATGTTTCTAGTGGCATCAGTTTTACTGTTCTGGCCAGACCCATGAGAATAGGCTTTGGTCCCTATGCAACCCATTAGCTGCCTTGGGCTTCTGAAATTCCTGATAAAACCACGTGCAGGCAACTTTTGGCTACCAAAAGCATATCTTCTACTTATGAAGCAAACCTGCAGAAATAAGGACAAGAGGAGTAACTGGTTTGTTGGGTCCTGACTACACAGAGGGTCAAGTAAAGAACGTGTTTCTCTCTGTTGCAAGTGTTTAATATGTTGCAGGGCACAGAGAGCAACATTATTTTTCAGACATGAAGCTGTAAAGCACATTTGGCCAGGTTCTGGAAAAGACTGACTTTCCACCCACCTAAGGGTTTAGACCATACATCATAAAATTATGGCCTGTGGCTATCAGCAACTCCTCGCAAAATGCCAAGGGAATTTTCAGTTGCCGTTGGGTAGTGAGAAAGATATTTTCCCTGTTATTAATGGAGGGGAAAAAAAAAAATCAGGAGACGATAAAGAGAGATCTTTGTCACAGAGAAGATCTTGAATCAAATACAAACATTTTGCATTGATATGGGTATATTATTCTGGAAACACCTAGAGCTAACTTAGTCCCCAATAAAGACAAATTGCCCTAAAAGCTTACAACCTGTATATGAGTGACATGACTCACCAAGACAATGTACAACACAAGGAGATGTCCAACACATGTCAGAATACTGACATGGAAATACATTGTATCCAGCTATTTATGAGTGACAGCCTTGGTGCTAAAATTTCTGCATATTCAGAAGTTTTCAGATACTATTTTTGGTACATTCTGATGTTCACTAAGATGCAAACTTCATTTTCAGTCAAGGGAAGTATTTTCTCTACCAGTACAGAAGAAAAGCATCCTCCTATGGGATGCTGGAATACGTATTTGATTTCAGTCTGGGCATGAAAGAAGAGGAAAATGAGCCAGATGCAGAATGAAAGTCGAAGGTACTGTGTGTAAAGATTACCATAAAAGACTATTTGGAAAAGCACACCTTGACAGAAATCTACAGTAAGATAATCTAAGAGGCTGCTGAAAGATAATGGGGACTATCCCTTTAAAAAATGGTGTTTGGGAAATTCTTTATTCAAGGCTCAAAGGTAACAGGTTAATATAACGTGATTCATCTTCTCTCCCATCCCCAAGATGGTTGAGTAAATACCACCAACACAAAGCCTGGCTGAACCCACTACTTGCCATTCAAGTCAGTTATGGTACGATCCTAGGCACAGTTTATAAAGTGAGTCATTAAGTTTGCATTTCATTTGCTGCCAATGCATATCTGTGATGTTTACTTACTAAAGGCAAGTTTCAGGATCAGTATCTTCTATTTAGCTACTGAAGCAATACTATGCTGATAGGCATTCCATTTCCTAGCAAATACCTAAAGACTTTACACAGTACTGGAATGAAGGCTGAACTGAAGGAACTCCGCACGTTATTAGGCCTGCTTTGTTTTGACACTAGAAATCATGGTAGACTCCCAACTGTTTCTAAGATGCTCAGATTTCTCCTAGAAAAATGAAAATTCCTAGTCAAAATAAAGCTCATCTTTTTAGTTATTAACCGGACACCAACAGGGTAAATGCTGCATTCCACAAAGTTAACTAGAAACAAAGTTTAAGAGGAGTTATAGCAAATAAACAGCTCAAGTCATGGGAAAACAAAATATAAACAGACACACCTGTAACTTTGGATGAATCTCTTAAGAAACTGCATTTGATGGCAGCATTCAAGAAATTGTATATATTGACAGAGTGCTGTTGTACGTATCATGCCCCTCACAGCGTTAAATTGTGCAGGTGGCCAAGAATATATGGAAACAGACATTTGAATTTGGCATTACAACCCACAGATATTTAAGTAGCACAAAACAAAATACATTTTAAAGGGTTTTTATTATTTCTAAAATCATAAATGTATAGTGATATATTAATGAGGAGGAATGTTGTTGGCAAGAGATAGATGTTCACTGAAAAAGTGCCATAAATGCCATGAAATAGTTGGGAACATTTTCAAGTTTTTCCTGCATATGACCATGTGTCGAGGAAAAGAATCAACTGAACAAAGAAAAATTACAGAAAATTCTGGAAAATTATCAAAGCAGTTCATATTTAAAAAGATCAAGTCAGCTTACTATTAAATCAGAGGTCATCTGTCCAGTACTGGATCAAAATATGATACCTACTGAGGGAATGCCAGTTCCTCAAGGTGGGGGAAAAAAATGGTACTAGTTACGTGGTTCAAGGTACTTTCTTGGAAAAGCAACAGATGCAGCAGTCTTTAGAAGAAAAAAACCCAAAAGTCTTTCCAACTCTGAATTTGAGTGATGTAGGCATACTTGCCCTACTCCAGGTTTTCCCTAGCTCATCCTTAACCTCAACTAAACCAGGTTCAAACAATATGAAGTGTCCTGAAAATATTCATGTCCTGAATATTTCATATTCGTCTAACTTGATACACAAAGAAGTGCTGGGGGTTTTGTGTGGTGTTTTTGTTTGTTTGGTTTGATTTGTTTGTTTGTTTTTTAAACTCCATTTAAAATATTTACCTCGATTCCTTCCACATCTAAATAGCTTAGCTGAATCTCTGGTGCCAGGGTAAAAGCAGTGGGTAAGCTTGTATTCCCATGAAACCTTTTCAGAAATATCTTTGACTTTAGTCCACTACAGGAATTCATTTTTATTTCCTGCTTTTACATGCAGACCTGCAAGATCAGCTTTGGCAGCTTCTGCTCTAGCCAAACTCCTACTTACTTCTATCATAAGATTTGGGGAAAGAACTATGGTTTTCATTCAAAGTGAAAGCCTATTAGCTCCAGACATTTTCTTATCAAACTACAGATTTGATAACAAACAGACAGATTTTGCAGCTAAAATCAACAAGAGTGTATTTTCCACTTGTATCTTAGCTTAAAGTTTCCTATAATTATCTCCTGTAATTTGGTATGATCTACCATTACAGCACCATTTCAAATTATCTATGGTATGGTATGGTAATTATCTATGGTATAAATGGTATGATCTACCATTACAGCACCATTTCACCCGATGAACGATTCCTCTTTCCTATTGTGGGATTTGCCTTGCCCCTTGAATTCTTTGAATGGACTTCATTCATCTTTAGATAAGGTCTTAGTCTGCCATGTGCAAAAACATTTCTAGTGAAAGGGAACATAAGCAAACAACACAGTACAGTGCTCTGGATTGATTCAGTAACATAACATTGAATTTGTTAAACCTAAATATTTGTGCCATTTCTGCCATTTACAAATATTTAAGGAGAATACTATCACCAAGGCTTAGTTTTAGAAGTCAAATGGTAAACATGTGAACAGAGAATAGAAGGGGAAAAATCCTTGATACCTGAAAACAGAGATGTGACATGCTTCCAGATCATCCTTAGGCAACTGAATATGCTTTATTCATTACACCATCAGGCTTAAACTTATAAATTTACAAGACCTCAGCAGGGGAAAAAGTGGTGGGAGGACCAAGGGATTCTGTTTTGATTCTGAAGGTATATCCGTATTTGAAAAACACAGCTTTTCAAAATGTATTGGAAATTACTGCAGTTTAAAGAAATTATCTACTTCTTAAACCCAAACATTTTGGTGTCTGTTCTCCTGGCACCTGATGTCAGAGTCAACCAATGAATGCCTTCATGCCAAAAGAACAGACGCTACATCTTCTCTGTATGAATAATATTTTCTTCCCAATGTGCTTCAGGATTCTGATCAGCACAGAAATAATTACTCTTTTTTTTTTTTTTTTTTTTTTTTTTTATCTTCACAAGAGGCTATTATGCTTTTGGTTTCTATTAAAAGATATTTATGTTTTAAACTAGGTACAATACTGTGACATATCTATGGCATAGTTTCAAAATTACTACTGATGAAACTAAGTAAAATAACACCAATATGGGACCTCAGTAAAGAAACTGGAGACTTAGGGTTGGTGCTAGTTCCCCATCGCCCCTCAGTTTAATACAATTCTGGAAAAGCAGTTCCTAAAAGTTTTAAGTTTTCATAGTTCCTCAGGAGTCCTCATTAAGTAAATGTCTAACAACTTCTGAGCTGAAAATCTTACCCCTAATACAATGGAGCTCTTCCCTTCCAAGTTTGGAGTACATTTCTTCACATAGCAAAACCATAAATCTGCAGACAATGCTGCAGATAACAAAACGTATGGTAGACTAAAAAGACCCAGCAAAACCAAACAAAGCACCCACTAATTCCCCCAAAGCTCCAGCCATTCATTTTAATGGCGCACTTAAGCTTCTCACTAGATGTCTAAAACAGGAATAAATACCTGAGAGGAGACAATATCCTTCACATTTGTTTTGAAAGTTTGCCGACTTCAGAACCCATAAAACTTTAGCCTGATAGGACAGGATGTACTTACCACCCTTTGCATGCATTAAACCAGTTCCTCATCTGTTATTATATCACTCGCATTCAGCTCATAGAAGTGAAGAGCTAGAGTTTAAAACACGACGTTTTAAAGATGCCACACAGAAGGTGAACGATAGAATGGGCAATCTTTAAGATGTCTGAAAATGGAAAGCCCTAGGAAACCTAGCGGCGATGTCATTTTTACTTAATGCATGATATACACATCTTAAAAGCTGGATTTTTCTTAATATATAAATAATGCATTTCCACTAAGAGTATTTAATTTCTCAGCCTTATGACTCAGAGAAATAAATAAAAATGTCTCCACTGAACACTAAGCTCCCAAATCAAACTTTATTAAATGCCTTAAACATACCTGTATGTACTTCTTTAGTGGTGGAGCAAATATTAACTTTATTCTCTGAAACCCGCCCTTCCTGCTGGCTGTCTGGAGTGACTTTAGTCCAAAATGTTGGTATGACATGTGCCAAGACAAGCTGCTTTTCAATCCAGAAACGGTATTTCACCTCCACTTTTAATTGAATTATTTGGGGACATTGTTGTGACTTCAATGCATTCCCAATATACCAAGGCTTCAACCAAAGCATTTTCTGACATTCAGTATAATAGATATTCAGTATAATAGATATTTTCCTTACAGCAAACTAAAAATCAAATAAAGCATTAACAAATGTACTGGGTGCATCATCACTGTAGCTTTTCTGCATTTTCCAAGCTAAGAGTAAGAACGCATGCATGTAAATGACAAATGTCTTGTTTTACCTACAGCTTTATGTATCGCTATTTGTAGACCTGCTATCTCTACATGACAAACAGACAAGGACTTGCATTCTAGCTGAATTTAATTACCTTAAGTTTACGCTAAATATAACATGTTTATTCCAAACCAGAGAAATTAAGTAGTAAATTATGTGCCTCACACATTGACACTTCAGCCTAAGCCCATAAACCTGACAATTCTGACATCTGAAAGTGTAAGTTGCACTTGTTTGACCAAACCCCCACCGCTGGCATGTCACAAGAAAGTCAATGCTACTACAAAGGCTCTGTACGGATGCATTACTTCCAGCTCTATTAGTTCCAATTTCTTTTACCCGTATTTACTTTTCTGAAGCGACCAGCCTTTTAGCTGGTATAAATATGCACATTAAATGAGCTACAATTAATTAATTGATAAAGCCACCATCCTTGTATTAGCTGAGGAGCCAGTTCTAAAATGTACACTCATAAATATTTATGTTTCCAGGACAGTAAACTTCAAATAGACTTGAAAAAGGAAATGTTAAATTCCAGAATACCGCATGTCTTCTTCCATATTGCTAGACTGTAACATTTGTATTTAGCAGTTAATTATCTCACGGTGAGAAAAGCTCTTTGGCTTCCATTTTCAAAGTAGTTGTATATATTTAAACTATAAATATCTTTTGGCTCTTCAGCAAGAACAGACTGCTAGATGTTCGAAAAGGGCAGCTGCCACATTTTTCCCTAGGTGCAACACAATGGCAGGTCAAACTTTTGTTCCTCGTGTCCTACAAACAATTTTCAAGCCCACGCTCAATAAATAAATTTGGTCTCAGCACTCCCAATCAGGGCTGCACAATCCCCTCAGTAGCAGACCTATGATAAATGGACTTATTTTCCCAAATCAAACACTTGAATTTAAATTCAGATGAGTTAATGCAAAGGTCAACATTGTAATCAGTTCTTTTGATCTTTATAGAATTTCTAGAGTAATACATAATAAATCTGAAACAAGGCAATTTGCAGCTCTGTATGTGTGGCTGGTAATAAAAATCTTAACGATTAGAGCCTTTATGTACTTAGGGAACGTTTTATAGTAATAGCTATAGTGAGAGCCTCAATGCATGGGGAATGATGGCAATAGATAACACTGAAAGACATGATTGCTTGATTCTTTATATAGTTTATACAGTATGTATAGATTATGCATTATAAATTAAAGCACAATGTTTCTGAAGAGTCTCCCAATGTTTTTCTAATATTCTATTTTGGATTTGTATCATCCACAAAATATGGCCCTGATAAAAACTTGTGAATTTAACAAAGATCTCATATATTGAGAATGTTATTGTTGCACATACTAGTATGTTACTTCAGCTAACTGTAAAGGAGAAATGAAAATGTTTGTGCACAAAATGTGTACAAACATCGCGGTGTCCTTTTTAAAAAAGGAAGATTCCTTTTCTGAAAGCATATATTTAGAAGTACAGTATATCACATCTCTTATGAACAAAAAATTATTATTAGACAAAAGATATTCCATTTGAAAGCTGGAACATACAATCCTAGAAGTAGACTAAAATGTCAGGAGTCATATGAGGAAATTCTTAAGATTGGAAGGGTAAAAGCTGATTTTTTAAAAATAATCCCTTAACTTTAAAGTTTTCTTGATAATAATCAGATAACTACTCAACCACTAAAAGCTGTAAAAACATCATCCAATATTCACAAAATAAATGAGACATTTAAGAACTGGTGTCAGAACACCTTCCATAAACATACAATTATGTAATAGAGCAAATACAGGCTGTAGTTTAGGAAGTGCAGAAAGAATACTTTTTGAGGAAAACCAAGACTATGCAACTGTCAGCAACGACTGCACAGGAGGGACCAAGAGTTCATCCACGGAATTAGCAACTGAGGATCCTGCTACAGGGCAGATCAGTTGTCTGCATCTATTCAGTGAAGTTAAGACATAAATAAAATTGATCATTTGTTTACTTTCCCTATTCAAGTCTCCTATTCTCACAGAACACACACACATCTCTTCAGCAAAAATAAAACTCTTTGTTATCTCACTCCAAATTCACTTACGTGTTAATTATACAAACTAAGTAAACGCACCATCGCACAAGCATTACTGATACTGAATGGTGTTTGTGAAAACTAAGTATGGCTTATTGCTTGGCTTTGGTGCAAGACATCGTATCTTCCGTAATAAATAGAGTACGTGACAGCGATCCTCTCGGCATGCTTGGAAGAACATCTTAAGACTCATCAACCCAGATAACGCAACTGTTTTAAGGTGAGTACACTTGCTGCATCACATAAGGGTTACAAAGTACATCTAAGCCTAAAGAATTCTCTAAAGAATCTGACTTGATACTACATGACAGGTCTATTAAAAGTTATCAAAAATAATACACCACCGTGTATATATATAAAGGGTTAAAATCACAGCTGATAATCTTCAGAAATAATTACATATAGGGGATCTTCTTCCAATAGACATATTCTTAGTGGCACTCTACAGGAGTCTGATCAAGATACTAAACAGCAAAAAGCTAAGAGTGCAAAACTGGAAAAAACCCAAACGAACAGTAAATCACAGCAGCTAGCACGCAGGCAATGTAAAAGCTGGTATTGTGGCAAGAATAGACCAGTTTTCACAGCTCTCAAGCTGACATTTTGAAAGAGGCTGCTGTTTTTTGGTGGTTCTGAATTATTTGGTTAAACTCTCATCGCCCCTCCTCGGAAAATACCGGTTTATCAAAATTCTGTTCAAGGGGATGATCTGACATGTGTAAAACTGTCACAGTGAGGGCTTTCTCCAATCTTTCACTGCCGTTTCTTAGAAAAACAGAGGAAGCTGCTTGCTATGAGACAGCTGATAATCTCATGAAGAGGACATCTTCTAGGAACACACCGACTGAACAGTGGCGATAGGACTTTGGTTTCTCCTGTCTTAACTCACTCACACACCATACTGCTGGCTTAGTGTGAAGAAGATAGAGGGAAAGCATGACATGCAGTGCTTCAAAGACAGTAAGTTACTATAAAGAAAAGCACATAAATTATCATCTATGATTATTAGAGATATAAGATCAAGATTGCAAGAAGGCAGATTTAGATTAAAGAGACAACACAACTTTCCTAGGACAAGACCATGGCGCACTGGAGCAAAATGCATAGGGAAGCCCCACGGATGGAGACACTTCAGCTTTATAGAAAAACACCCGAGGACTGACTTAGTGGTTTTAAAGCAGAAGGTAAGTGACAATACAGGCTGGTAAGTATGACTGAAGACCACATCATCACATGACAGCTTGAGTGCATCCATATTAAGGGCATTTGAAGAAAGATAATGCAGCAAAATGAAATCGTAATCTTAGTACCTTTTACACAGAGCTACATGACACAGGGAAAGAAAAAAACCCACATATGAATTCCCCAAAAGCAAGGTGTGATTCTTAAAACATGTTTTTAACTCAGATTACCTTGCTGTACTGGATGGCTGGCTAGAAAAACAAATCTGGATCTTAAGAGAAAGAAAAGCATGGTAGGTTTGAAAAAAATTGGGAAAGGGAAGGCAGTGGAAGGATGATACTGCAAAGACATTCAGCTAAGAAAACAATCTTTGTAACCACATTCTAAATGGACATAAACAGGCAAGAATGATTTTGTCAAGTCTAGACAAGAAACTGTAACTGAAAATACAGAAAAATGGGAGTCTGAGCAAAAGATTAAAACTGTGTAGAAAGACATAAACAGAAACGCTGTTTCTTAGCAAGACAGTCAAATAATATGATTTAGAAAGAAAGCTAAGTCAAAGCTGACATACAGTATTGACTGATATGACAAAGGCTGGGAGCATTCTCTACAGTGATTAAATAAGGGAGTGTCATATTTATTTAAAAAAATTTAAAATAAAAAAATAATGATAGTCCAGATGGGATACTGAAATATTAGAGGTGAGAGGTGGAAGAATGTACAAGGTGGGGATAAAGACTAGTTATGAATAATTTCTTGCTATGAAAACTGGTTTTATTTGTGCTTTACTATAATAAATAAAAACAATACTGTATACTAAATTTTTTCTACTATTCCACCTGCTAGCATATCCCTAATCCTGTCTTCATCTATATCATTAATATTTCTCTCAGACAACCATTTTGTTATTTCTGTTCAAACTGAGACCACTGCAATAGTATACCATCATTTTTATGTTAAATATATTTATTTTAAACAAAACCTATGTTTGTAGAATGCTAGCTACGAACTTGCTTTCAGCTGGCAGATTAATAACCAGCCCCCCCCGCCCGCTCCCATTATGCAACTATAATTTAGTAATTAAACATTTTGGTAGTATAATTAGTGCAAATACATATAACTTGCTAAGTAAGAAATATAATAATTAAGATGTGCAATTATACAATTATCATGTGTAATTACATAGGCTTTCTAAAAAACTTTGCTTGACATAATGAAAGACCATTTTAAGAGATTCCAGAATCTTTCACAATTTATCCTGTCGATTACACCCAAATAAGCAGTTCATATCACAGATTTAAATGACGGAATGTTTTTTCCTCCAGAATAAACTGTCTGCAAATGCAAACAGCAGAAGTGACAGAGCAGCCATGTAATTAAAAGTATCAGTAATGACATCTGAGTTAAAATTCTGAGCTTCATAATGAAATCAGCCTAGATTTTTAAGACAGTTCCTGGCGTAGGGATGCTCATATTACAAAAGGTGCTTTTGTTCTACCATATTAAAAGAAAAACTAAGTTGAGCTACAATACATCCCTACAAAATGGGCCAAATGAGGTACTACCATAACTGTTTCCAGCTATTCTTTGGTTAGACTTATTTGCTTTTTAAATAGAAGCACTAATGGAACAAAACAAAGCAGGAATACATCTGTTTGAAGAATCTTGGATTGGCATGACAGTTATTACACTTAAAAACCCTGATCAATTTTTTTATGCTATGAAGATCATCCAGTTAAAAAAAAAAAAAAAAAAGAGGAAATAATTGTTACCAGCAAAAGTCTGAGAGTGCTTAAAGTACTGAATTAAAACGAGTCTTGTACTGCTGAGAACAGACTAAAAAGACTCCTGTCAGAAACTGCTTTCATCATAATTTTTGTTAAACAGCAGGTTTCTCTGAACAAAGTTACGAATTCATGTGGTTTTCTCGTGCTAATTCTTTACACACTGGAAGATCTGCTGTGTAAAAAAACCAGGGGACTACAGCTGTAGAAGAGAGAAAAACATCACTACAGTACAACAGATAAAACACATTAGTATAACAGTCAGTACTGGGCTGATGGTGAGAACACTGACACTTTACACACAGGTTTTCAGGATCCATCATGGCAGTACCTTGATTCCACCATAGTAACAGGAAAACTTCAGCACAAGCTAACTGCATTCACTGACTGAATTAATAAACAGGACTACAGTTCGGATTTCTGATGCTCAATTAATTATAGATTACTAGTGGAGATTTTTCTGTTTGTGCTGGGTTTTGTTTTGGTTTTGTTGGGTGTTTCTGTTGTTGCTGGTTGGTTGGTTTTTTGAAAGAGAAAACCTAGCCAGATAACTAAACTGAAGAAGGTGCAGGGTTATCAGAGCACTAGCTATAGGAAAGCTTGAAACTCCTTTAAAATATTAATCCAGACTACTTCTTTTGTCAAATTAGATAGGAAGCATGCTCAAAGTTTAGTTGGAAAAGAACTTGGGAACTTTGTGTCACAAAGCGTCACATCTCCATGACCCTAAGCCAGCTCTTTTGCAGCTACACAGTCACTTTGACTCTTGAATTAGTGTGCAAAACTATAATATTTATGAAAAAAATATTTTTGAAGGATAAATTACATATAAACAGTCCTATGTGTAGATTATACATTATAAGAGACGGAGTTCAACCAACAGCCTCCATTCTTGCTTGCTTTGCTTCTTGCCCACAAGTCCTACTTTCCCTTCAGCTCAGTGACGCAACATCAGCAGCAAGAGAGAACGGTGCCCGCGCAGAGCACTATGAGCTGGTCGTTACAGAGGCTGGTGGCTGAGATGCAAGATGCGGGTAGCAGAGATGGGCCATGAACCTCGAGCTCGCACTTACCCCGCTCGGTACTACGAATGGTAAGGAGTTACGCAAAGACCAGCTGATGCTTCTGCCACCACCACCGGCGCTGTTTCCCAGGATGGCTATGCAGCTTTACGTACCCTTCGCATGAGAAGGCTCTGAAATCTAAATTTTGTGTCAGGAAAGGAACTTGCCTATGACCCTGCCTCAAATGCCTAAGCTCTGCAAGGAAAACTGGGTTTCAGTCGTATCTCTACTTTTGCTAATTCTGTGTATTTCTGTATGTTTCTTTTTTTTTTTTTTTTTTTTTTTTTTTTCTCTGAAAGTGAAGACAACACTTGGGAACTACTGAATATGACACTCGGGAAGTGAACATTTTTTTTTAAAAATAATTACTGATTTAAATAATTAAATAATATTTGCAAATATTAAAAAAATGTTTTCTATTTTTCTTTAGCAATGAGAAACCAACAAAATATTTATTAAAGTGTAGTTTACATCTTTTGAGTCTTGCTGTCCTCTTAGTAGTAAACGAGTCAGTTATTAGTCAACAGAAAAACAAAGCCACCGTTTGGAGACATACTGCTGATAAAAAAAAACCCTACTTCATCTTCTAAGGAGTGAAATTAAGTTTTAGTAGGTACAGAAAACAGACATCAAGAAGAAAAAAAAATAGGGAATGAAGACAACTATTCTTCAAATGCAAGGTTTTTTTAAATATTTCTCAGTGCTTCAGTTTGGTCAGGCACAGACTTTAAGTAATATATGGAGAAAGACTTATTTCTTTTTTTTTTTTAAATTAGACAACATTAATAAACATGATTTAACTATTGGTATTTGTATCACTTCACAGTTCCCAGTTAATATGGGGGTTGGACTAGATGACCACTAGTGGTCCCTTCCAACCCAAAACATTCTATGATTCTATGAATATCACAAAATTCTTAATACCACCTGCATACCATTTGCCGCATCAGTTCTTACAGGGAAGAAAAACAAAAGCACTTTAAAAATTCTCTCATTTCTTTATATTTCTTCTCATTTAGTTATATTCAGTGACTTGTCTCCAAATTCTTCCCATTCTGTTTTACTTCCCTCCCCCTGTTTTTTCCACACTAGTCCCTTGCTATCTTCCCACCTCCTTCAATTCATGCTTTCACATCCGAAAACCAGCCTGATCCTACCAAAAAGTAACAGAAAAAATCCAAACCCATTACAAACACAGTATTGTTTCAGTCACAAGCTATCACTACTTGTGAGATAATATTTTTGCTTCCTGCTTCTACTGTTCTAGGTATTTAAAACTGGTAACACTCACTGGGTTAAGACTGCTTTTACTTTCTCTTTCTATATTGCCTAGCCCAACGAAAACCTGAAGCTTTGTGGATTGTTACGTGATCTTATGATGCATTCTAACATAATAATCAGTATTTAGTTATTTGCTAAAAAAATCCAACTTTAATGGGTGATTTGAAGATAAAATACACACACAAAATTTTACAACCGTTAAAAAAAAAAAAAGAGGTACAGAAAAACCTTGACACCGTGCTAGACACACTGATGAATTCAGCTTACACAAAACTAAAGAGTACTCTAAAATACCTGCCTTGGGAGCTTGCATATGGGGGTAGCATCCATGTCCAACAGAGGATTTCAGCTGGACAATGATGAAAAGTCCATATGTTACCGTGCCACCATAAATTATGTTAGAACGTATGGTCAGGCCACAGAGGGGCTCCAAAAATAGGTTAGAAACAGCTCTCTGACTGAAAACAAATTGCCTAAATTCCAATATGAGAAAACAGTGTTCTTGACATATATTTTCATGTGGCTACTGCTGTTTCAAGCTAAGTCTATAGAGATGTTATACAATATGCCACTACTTTAAATTTTGAAGTTGTTATTCCGTCAAGATGTGAAAATGCAGAGAAATCTGCATGGTGCTGATGCCTCCAGGCTTCAAGATTTATTATGAAATAAAGAAAAAATGAATGATAGTATGTCAGTTGGCCTGGACTTCAGCTATTGAACCTGCATTATAGAAGGAAGGAAATCTCAAAAGACTTTTAATCATCATAGACATTAAAATGTTTGTAAAACAACTATTATCACACAGCTGAGGCATGTATAAAATGGAATACTTTTGAAATATAAACAAAAGAACGTACACGCTAGGATAATATTCTCCCATTGCACTTAATACTCTTAAAATTAAAAGAACACCTGGCCCTACATATCTATAATGCATCACTTCACAACTTTGAATCTTTTAAAGCTGGGATTAAGCTCTGTAAGAACCTACCCTGAATGCAAAATAAGACAGCTTTACAGAAGAAACTGCTGTTAAGCAGCTTGCAATCTAGATACTACAAAATTCTAACCTCTAATAAAATCACCTTCATTTTAAAACGATGACATCTGATGGGATTTTTTTTTCTTGCAACTCAGTATCTTATAACACAAGTACAAAACAAATTTACAAAGTGCAATTATATTGACTTCATAAATTAATATTCAATAAACTCAATTGTCTTCTGTTGAAGAAGTGATACACCTATGGGGGGGGAATCAATCTGGGATTCACTGATTAACATGTTATGTTGATTAATCCTATGATCTCATTGAGAAGTCTAAAGATCAAACGAATATTAGATAAGCTGCCATGTTAAACTAAGCACTATTCAGTTTTCACAATTTATTTCTGGTGTACAACATTTTTTGGAATAATCCTTCATGCTTGTCTGATAAATACATTTGAAAGCTACACATCTGATGCAAACACAGCAGAGCTGTACTTAGCAGAGAAAAGTATCAAGTTAAAACGCATTAAGACAATTAGGATTTATAGCAATTACAAGAAACTTGCCAGGGGCTAAGCAACCCTGCTACTTCTGTAGTAGGATTTTTGATGTTTTTGCATTTTTGCCAATTTCTGTGTTCTATTTTGATATTTTCAGACGGTCTAAAGCGTGCTACTGGGAAAACACAGACAAGAAAACTCTATTGTGCATGTGCTTCTAAATCTTTTTGCATTACCACTTTAAAAGTTTTCAGTAACTTGGCATTGACTGGTCTCACTTGACTTCCTAACTCAAAGAAATAAAAAGCTCTGTTAGAGTAAAGATCACTTCTTAGGATCACCTTTGGCTAAGGTAAAACAGAAGCTTGAAATAAATGAAAAATCTAGTTATTTTAATTGCCATTGCTGTACCAAACAGCACAAAGCCATATTGTCCCACAGCATGAAGTGATCAGATATCTGCCCAAAATGATGGACAGCTCTGGCCCAGTGAACAGGCAAAAAAATCCCATTTACTCTCTGCCAGATGGGACCTACTGGACGCTTCAGCGCAAACAACTCATCCTTCTTCAGACCTTCTTGTCTGACTCTTGAGCTAGCTCCAGCTGATAATGATGGATATCAAGGCTACAGTAAAGTGGGTGACAACAGCAGCCTTGTTATAACTGCCAGTCTTTCAGTCTTGTCATTATTACACATCGAAGATTTATTTGAGTTTATTGTTGTGCACCAGGTCTAGCCATTTACAATTCATCACCTACTACAGAAGGTTCAAGATAGTGGCCATAGCTATAATTGCCACCTCCACCTGCTTCTGGAAATTATGAGGTCACCAGGTAGGGCAGCTCAACATCCACAGAGCTCCCCAAGTCCTCACGAGCACCCGCAGCAAGTACCACCGATGTCACTCCTAGTATGTTTGGAAGCACTGTCTCGGACATCTTGGAACGCCAGATTTTGTCTGTAGTTACAGTATACACATGCTTCAGACTGTCCCTGAAGTTCTAATTCTTTAACAACGTAATAAAACTTTACATCTGCTTCAGAATCCAGTGAGTCAGACCTGGTGCACAACAATAAACTCAAATAAATCTTCGATGTGTAATAATGACAAGACTGAAAGACTTCTGTATTTGTAAATTAGTATTTACATTATGTATTGATAAGGAATTAATGTTATCTTAAGTAAAATGAGAGTGTACTTTTCAGACAGACTTTCTTAAGACTACAAAGCAACATGATGTGCAACATGCTAATGTTGAACCAAAAATAAGTAGCTTAAGAAAATAATTCCATGTTAAGAATCACGTACTTTTACCATGGTTTTCTTACTGCATAACTATTTTAAAAGAGGAAATTGGTTACTCAGTGCTGAAGTTTGCCTCAGTATTGGTAAAAATTCAAGCAGATAAATGCTGTCTTGAAAGAACAACTCTGATTCCTCATCAGCTTGCTCCTCCTTTCCCACTACTTCCCAAAATATTTTCTGGTTTTATTATAATACTCTCAATATTCACTTATTTTTTTTTTCATTATTAGAACAATTATCATTATCTAAAGTGAGACTCCTGTGAAGCAGGGATTTATCTTCCATTAGCAATTGAGGATATATTACTAAGAAAACGTATTAGTTTCTGTAATGTCCACAATATTCTAAACTCCCTAAAGCTCAATATACAGAAAGCAAGAGTAATGCTTCTGCCGTTCATCACAGGCTGTCCTGGTTATGGCTAGGAGAGATTTAATTTTCTTCCCAGTAGCTGGGATAGTGCTGTGGTTTGGATTTACTATGAGAATAATGTTGATAACACACCGATGTCTTCAGTTGTTGCTGAGTAGTTGTAGTGCTTGTCCTAACCCAGGCTCTGCCCCCGGCTCTGCCAGCGGGGAGGGGCAGGAGACGCTGGAGGGGGCACGGCCAGGACAGCTGCCCCGGGCTGGCCAAGGGGGGATCCCTGACACACAGCGCCGTGCCCAGCCCGCCGCAGAGAGAGCTGGAGCGGGCCGGGGCGTGGGAATCACTGCTCGGGGAAGGGCTATCAATTACCAGGTGGTGAGCAACTGTTGCATTCTGCATTGCTTCTTTTTATATATTTCTCTAACAGTAATATTATTATTATTATTCTCTTTCTTTCCTGTCTTACTAAGCTGTATTTCAACCCATGAGTGTTACTTTTTTCCATTCTCCCCCTCCCACTGCAGGGTGCAGGGAGTGAGTGAGCAGCTGCGTGGTACTTAGTGGCCAGCGGGGTTAAACCATGACACTTAAGGCAGGAGGGAACAAGTCACAGTTTTAGTCAAGTGGCTTGATAAAGGAAAAAATTAAAATTCTGTTCAGGTTTAAGTTGGGCTGAAGGTCATAAGTAAAGAGGGTTAACTAAGACCTCACAGAAAGTACTAAGTGAACACAACAGGAACGCTTCTAGGTAGAAGTCATTCAAAAGGAGTAACTTTCAAAAAATAAAAATAAGTCTGATCTGGTTAACGGTTACATATGATGCTTAAACCCAACAAAGAAGTTAAGTTTTCTGGTATCATTAGATCAGCAGTATCCTTTCAGTTCCTATGTTAGCTATATTGCATGAAGGAGAATTGTGTTATATTTATGAAGAATTTAATAAGTATAAACTTACTATACACTGTCAGATTTATAGAACTATCACATGAACATCGAGGTTATTAAAGAAATAGTTCAGGATTCAAGTCAGTCATTAAAAAGGTATTTTCCAACAAAGTCTCATACAGAAGTGCAAACATACACCAAATGATTAAATTATTCAAAACTCAAGATGACCCAACATTATTAAAATATCACTGATGGATTCGCACATTTCACTTTCAAGTAACTCCTTTCATCCAGGAGAAGCTCTCTGATTTCCCCTCGCCCCCCTTCCCCGATGTCAGACAAGCAAGAGACAGAGAATTGTCTTGGAATAATTTAATTTTTTTTAAGCAGCATCAATTAATTTCCAAATGCAGAACTATCTAATAAAGTAAAATGATTCAAGGTCTCAGTCATGAGGTTTCCAATAAAGAGAAGTATCTTTCCTACATTACAAGATATTAATAGTCTGGAAAAGTGTGTCAGTATAAGAAAATACTGAAGCACCTTTCAGGTTTTCATCCCAAAGCAAAGCTTTATTCTGTTATTGCCTAATATAAAGTAAAATAGGAAGCTTCATTTAGACAGTCTTGCATCATTATTTCACTTATTTAAAAGTCCAAGTCAGGACTGAACTCTATCATGTCCAATGAAGTAAATCTACTTAAAAATATAAAAATAAATACTTAATAAAAGATCTGAGAATGAAAGTGTATATTTGCTGTGAATCCCAAATAAGTATAGGGGTTTAACAAACAGGATGGTCTCATATTATTAAGCTTCACTTAGTTACAAATTATGATGTTTTATGTTTGAAACATATTTAATGCATCACAAACATGCTGAGTCTATTTTTTCATTTTATAATTAAAAATATTTTCCTGTTTAAACTCGTTATAAAATACTATTTAGACTACAATCAAGCCCTGGGTAAGAGTCTGAGTACTCTGAAACACAAGACAGTCATTACAAGGGTATCAAACTTTCCAGGTTCCATTTAAGTACAAATTGTATCTGCAAGGGAAAAGTGTAGTCAATATACTAATGTGATTTCAGAATAGATTCTGTGTCTGTCCTGGTTTCAGCCAGGACAGAG